>JAPXVT010000025.1:12784611-12797932 GCA_029823135.1 Acanthurus reversus
GATGCTGTCAAGTCTAAAGTCATTAAATTTGTGACTCTAGTCTGACTCAAGTCCAAGTCAAGTGACGCAAGTCCACCCCTCCTCTAATGTTCCAGTTCATCTCTTTGTGTTGTGTTAACCTTGATTTCCAATGCATGAACTGGTTAAGGGTATGGTAATCAATGCAATGAAGCATTAAAGGTAAATGGTACTGTAAATAACACACAAATCCTACATATAATGCTTTACTTTGTGTGTTTGTTGGTATTAAACAGTTGCTCTTTGCTGCACAAAAACACTATTTCCTGACATCATCTTGATGTAAACATTATAATGATTACGTTTACCTTCGTGAAAAATCAGTCACAGCTGTGCATGATGATGTTTACATTTCATATTTCAGGTGGGTAATATGAGTCATGACAAGTGCCACTCAAGAGAAACAACAAAGCGTGATTGCTCCATGTGGATAATGTCACTCTGCAGAATCCAAACAATAGAACATGATGGCACTTCAATTTGAACTGCATTGCTTAGTTGCTTTTGTCAAGTAATCAAACAATATTGCAATCAGTAGCTTTTAACTCAGTCCAATCAGGAGCAGTCACTGCTTATGGCATCTCTCTTTATTTCATCCAGTTGTCAGCGGAAGACAAAATTATAGCAAACTCCCCTTTAAGCAGACACTTTCCTGCTATCAGGAAGAAATGCTGCAAACGTTAATTGTTTAGACATTCCATTAGTTGTCATACTGGAAGATTCTTCTTGATCAAACTCCTGATAGTGCTTGCGGTGTGATTTCCCTTAATTCACGTCATGACAGTGTTGGCATGGTGACACTGATGTGTGTGAGAGCAAAGGCAACAAAACTGAAAAAGATGCAGCAGTGCAGCGCCCAATTTTTGAAGCCATCAGGAAAGATAATAATAGAACACGGTGTCAATCAATTCCCCACGATGTAAAGGAGGGTTATGTAAGCCCAATAAATTAAAGTGAAGATTAGACACAGATTTGCTTGTGAACACAGGCCAAAGAAAGGTGCCCTTTACCGACACTGCTTTTATCTCGTTAGCCATCTGAGCGCAGTCATTCTTCTGCTGCCTGCACGAACCGGCGTGGCAGCCACGGCACGCACTGGTGAACACTTCACTGTGTGGCATTTCACACTGTCGCGATGAACAGAAACGACCTGCACTGCCTGTGAGTGCATGGTTTTTTCAAAATCAAGATTGTAGGTGATTTAGTGGGAACAAGGCAGCCGTGAAAAGATATGGCTGTGCTTCAGTTTGAGCAGAGGATTGAACTCAGAATGCTGATTGAAGTTATTGACTTGAATAATATTTATTTATATATTTAAAATTAAAAATATGATAAAATAAAATCTAAATACAAGATATAAATGCAGTTCTGGGAAAGAAAAAAGACTCAAGAAGTAAAAACAACAATGAGTTTTATTTGTATTAAGCATCAACAACAATTCATCTTTACAGCTCCGTGAATTCAAATTAAACACACACATTTTATCACTTTTTTTTTGCACTTCATTGTCTTATTGTGCTTGTGGAAGACGATTTTATTAGCCTATTATTTGATTTAGTTATTTTGCAGTGAACAAGCATCCTTCCCGAAGGACGCTTCACAGTATAAACGTCAAAACATTTCACATACTGTACACACATACTGTATCTGTTTGCACAAGTGTTTCAATTGCTATAAACATGTCCTCCTTTGGGACTTACAGAAGGTGTTTGAAAAAAATGTAAGAAAAATGTAATGCAAAGAAAAACAGGATTCACAACGTTTAGTTTGTTTTTGATATTCTTCAGTTGGATCTTATGTAAACAGGTTCGACTGCTGTTATGTTGGCATTACAAAAAAGTTTTTAATAAGGCACAGTGAAGAACATATCAAAGCAGTGTCACGACAAAGGGATGAATTTAAAGTGAGGCAGACAGTGTAAACAGTTCAAACAAATCTTTATCAAAAACACTCAAAGAAAACTACAATAACACATCACAGCTATATACGCCATGAAAGAAAACATAAATTAATGAAAGTGTCACTTCTCCGACTCCCTCCATCCTCGTGCGTTCCTTCCGAACTTGTAAACAAGTCTGCGTCCGTCAACTCGCTCCAAGATTTCCCTTTTGTAGTAGTATCTGTAAGAGAGGGCAGACAAACTGACTGGTAAATTAAACTGAAAATGACTGTATTACAGATCATCTAAAATGTGTTTGAAATCATAAATATTATAGAAATGCTGTGTACTGTAATACTTTGTGATGTAGTCTGAATAATTGAACTTCTTCTCTCTTCTCCCAGGACCTGCACTTCCAATAAAGCTGCTCTAAATCTGATGAATTACAACAAAATATTATTAAACTAATATGGACACTAATTAATTTCAAGTGGATCCCACATACACTGTAATGATGGTGTTGGAGCTCAGAAGTACAGCAAATGCACGGCTAAAAAGAGTCTCTTGTCGCTAATAGGTGTTCACTAAAAATTTCAGTACTCTGCTGAGTTGTTTGTTTGTTTCTGAGCCTTTTAAAAATGACAGTAAATTTTTGTAAGACATTTTAAAGATTTATACAGTCCATTAGTTCATAACAAAGCAATGGACTTTGGGCTGCGAACCAAAGGCCATATAGTCTGTTGACAAGAACAAATATAGAGTTTTTATAGAGTTGTCATGTCATTCTGGTTTTCATATGCAAAATTCTGTTTGATTTCTACCACATAATGTGCCTCCCTCACGCAGAGGAATCCTAAAATTGATGGTTGCAACACAGCTGATCCTGCTTTTATCAGATTTATTTAACCATGCACGGCGATTCCTAAAGAAGGTATAAGGACCGAGCCATCAATTCCTACTTTTGTCATTGAATGACTTCATCAGTTGGATGATAGACAGTTTTGCGAGTATATGAACAAGTTGCCCAAGTTCCTCAAACACCTTTTTCTTTCATTAATATTCAATCGCATGAAATCAAATGACAGTGAAATAAATTAATTTGGGTGTTATTCCTTTGCTATTGTTATTCTTAACAGAAAACGCCAGTCTGTTCTGTGATGCCATCAAGCTGCAAACTCTCATGCTGCACCACCACAGTAAAAAGAAAATCAGCTTTGCAGTCACAGTGACAATACCTGCAGGCACATTTTGTAGTTCCCAGTGGTTTGCACTACAATGAAATTAAGCTCATTAGATCAGCTCATTTGAATTAAAGCTGTGACTACTGCAGGAGCTGGGAAGAGTTGCTGAGGAAAAGGCCATTTCAGTTCATTCGGAAGAGAAGAAAAAACATAAAGCAGTTCAAAAACTGAGTTCATTCTAGGTAATCGGTGATGTTAAATTGCAGATATGTGTTTTTAAAAGGCTGAATTCCCTGGTTATAGGTGTGTTATCCTTAATGATGTCACCTTTAAGCATCTGAAAATTGTTTCAAAGCACATATCCTAGTCATTGTACGTTCGTTTTCGCAGCAAGTGCATCATAAGCTTCTTAAGTAAATTGGATTAGGAACAATGCAGGGGGAAATTTATTCCTCATCACAGATTTCACAAACTAATCCCAAACTATAGAACACCCCTGTGACCATCAAGGGGGTGTATTAAATGCGAAGGGAATTGAATTTCTGCTGCTAAGTTTCATTTTCTACGTGTGGGAAAAAGCTAAGCACAAGCACGACTGTCTTGGCTGTCAGATAAAAACTCAAACTAATACTTTAGATTCTAATGCAGTAACCGGAGAAGTTTCTTCCTGCGATTAATATTGTGCTGTCTGCTTTGACATTCATGTAACCACATGTAAGAGAGCTGCACAGGTGTACCTCATTGCCCGACTTAGTTTCTCGTAAGTCATGCTGCTGTTATTCTTCTTCTTGCCCCATAATTGTGCCACTGCCTCTGACTTTAGGAAACGGAAAACCCCTTCTGTCCGATCCTCCCACTTAATCAGTCCTGGGTTGCGCTCTGGGTCCAGCAGAATGTCCCTGATGAACTCCCACAAGTGGGTCCCCCTTGGGTCTGTTGGGAGAGAGAGTGCACTGAAATTTAAGAATGTATTCTAACATACTATATACTTTATGTACAGATGGGTATGTATAGATATGTTGACTACTTACTGTGTTTTTTGACTTGATGAGGGCGATTATAAGTTCTTTTGATATCTGAGGAAAAAAAATCCAGTTATCGTTCAATCCTCTTGTTCATTTTCTTATACTAAATTTGTCAGAAACTTGAAAAGTTGCTCATTTTATCGACTGAATTGTGAGTTCCTCACCAGGGCTGGAAGGGGTTGGAGAGACAACAGGTGCGAGGGGATGAATTGCGGGGTCGTAGATATCTTAGTTTAAAGAGGAAAAAAAGAAGAATCCAAGTTAACATTCTATACGCTAGATGATCCATTTTCAGATTGATTTAGAAGCAGAAAAAAACGCAGCAAATTGATATATGAACGGTACCTCCAGGTGGGTAGCTGACATCCGGAAACGGACAGGAGAAGTCTACTGTAAAGGCAACAAAAAAGTGAAATCAGAATTAATCAGGACAGAGTGGTTGATTTCATTTATCTGAACATGTGGGCAAGCAAGCGAGTGTGGCATAAAGTGCCACAGAGATGATTTATTTTAGCATCACTCTGGTCCCCTCAGCAGAAAGCATGTGGGACTTCTCCATTAGATCTTAATGTAGAGAGTAAGCTCTGTGGCTGCAAGAGTTTAGGACGCTTACACATTTTGTTTCACATGATCATCTTCACAAATGAACACAAGCATTATGATTTTTGAAGCCAAATGTAATTGTTAGAAGTAAAAAGACAGCCGCGTGTGAGCTACACCACTGTGGCATGATTTCAACATCATCAACACTGAGCGTCTTACAACACTATATACATATTTTAAGTTTGCAAGTCAACAAGTTGCACAGTTTGTAAAAGTTTGTAAGAGTGCAAGTTTAAACACAACTGTAGAGGCTGCAGCGACGAATTAGCAGGAATATATGTTACTGTAGTCAACATGAAGACATTTAATGTCACTCATTTAGCTCAACTCATTTAGCCTCTTGTTAGCAATCACTTTATGTTAAAGCCTCAAAAATCAGGAGTGGGGTGTTACTGATGTATTCTGTGTTGTAGAACAAAGTGTCAAAGCTTTAGCTTGCATTAACCGCAAACTTAATTTCGGGCATCTAACCACAAACTGGTTCAAAAAATCAACTGACTCAAAACGTGGAAACCGGAATTTCAGAAATGCTAACTCTTTTGGTTTTAGCATTTCAGTTGTGACAATCATACAGGCTCCGCCTTCTACCTGACTGCAGTGAAGGGCCTGCATTTTCAATTTGCTCATGCATAGCTGGTATATATTTAATAATAGTGGCCAGCACCCGGTATACAGGAGTTTCACTGCCCACTGCCATCTTTTTAAATTCAGTTAAGGCGTCTGTGCTCACTGGGTCAAAGGCAGGCAGGATCAGTCTGATGATCTCTCCAGCATGGAGGACATTCATCAGGCTCCACCTACTGTTCTCATAGGGTCCAGAGGAGGCCGGAGCCGGTGCAAATTAGAACAAATGTTGCAATATTATAACCCTAGTTCTACAAGCACAGGTGGGGCTCTCTACTTATGGATCCTACTTCTCCTATATTGCTCACTGGGTTGCCAATAACAGAAAGTGGTAACACGTCTTTAACTGAACGCTGGGAGCATTTGGTTGCGACATCCTGATTGGCCAGCTATGCATAAGCAAATTTCAATTGGCAAATATACGTCTGACATCAGAGAAGAGTATTACCCACTAATTCCAGTACTCATAGAATTAGGGTTACATAGTTGCAACCTTCTATTTTTCTTTTTGATTAGTAATTTATTTGAGAGGCTCTTACAGTCTGGTTTCAGGTCCAGTTGGTCTATTTCCACATGGTACTGTCCTGTGCAGGAATGAGAAAGACAGGGAAGTTAATTATTAGCACAAATCAAGAAATTAAATTTGTCAATGCTGTGTAATATTTGAAGATTTATTCTCTTCCACATTCATGGCGAGACATTAAACAGCTACGAACCTAATCCCTGCTTAAAGTATTTAAAGCCTCTTCAGATCCCTGAATTGCACATCACACTGTGAGGCAGTCTGTGATTTTCATCAGATTTAGAAGGAAATCTTTCTGCATAGCTTGATGGCATATGCAGATATTGTTTTACAGCTGTGTTGTGTTTTCAGTGCAAACTGGTACAAAATATCCTCTATTTCACAATAGCAGACAGATTGAAGGAGTGGAAGGGTGGCTGAAAAATAACCTCCTTTCTCTTTTGTCATTTTTCAACAGAATGCGACATGGAAATTCTAATTGAAATTTCCAATTCAATCACAGTTGCCACAGTGTGACCTTCCAGGGCCTTACGCTGTTGTGGTAATTAATCCCTGGTGTCAAAAAGGGTTTGACAATATTATCTGAAAGCTGTTTTCTTAGTGTCTGTAAGAACAATAGCAGCATTGAGCTCTAGTTTGGCTACTTGTCTTTGGGGTGTTGAATGGAGGTTAAACCTGTTGTGCCTGGTCTCATGTCATCACTGTTGTTTTGAAATGCCATTAGCCTAATGTTTCCCAAGAATTTGCATCATTTTATTGCTTTCATTTCCTCCTAGTCACATGCCTCAAATCATAGTTTAAAGCCTAAAGGTAAAGCCTCAGGTCTATTATTTCTAGTTTCTTTACAATAACCCTCAAACTTGAAATAAAAACAACAACAACATTGTTTTTTAGCCTGTTTCTCAGCTTCACATCCCCTCTGTGCTTTGTTAAGAAACCCACTCTAGCAATAGCAAACAACAAATCCATCATATCCCTCGCCCTAAGCAGTCCTTCGCTGCTCTACAGCACCATGCAGTGTGACCCCTGACCAGCTCTGTGATCCCTTCTCAGCAACACTTCAGCAAGACTCTGCTCCAGACCCAACTAAATCACCCAGCTTGTCTTTTGTTGGGACTAATCATCTTCCTTTTTTCCCCCTCCAAACACCTCCCCCCTTCAGCCCCCTGCTCACCGCCCCACTTGAGCTCTGTGATGCTGTGGAAGAGAATCGGTCCCACGCTGCCAGCAATACGGATGAAGTCCTGGTAGCTCAAACTGCAGAGCTGATGGCCGTCCATATCAAAGTTTTGGAGGGGAATGTTGGAGGCATCGATCTGGTGCATGTCCATGACCTGCTGCAGCCACTCCCACACCTGGTACTTTGTCCAGAACTGTGGCTGGGAGTCACGAGGCCACAGGCGACTTGTGTAACCAGACATTACCATGGAAACTGGGGATAAACATTAACAGTTGTGTATGAAAACACTGTAAAAACTGAATTTGTCTTTATCAGTGAATTAATTTTGTAAAGTAATATGCATCTGATGAGGGAAACACTAATTGTCAATAATTAATCTGCAGAGCAGTTTAGTGAAAGAGCTGTTGAGCTACTTCTCAGTCGGGATCCCTAATTTATGTCTTCTGTGTCAGAGCTCTGGGCTCACCAGGTGAGCAATACATCCGTAGCTAATTGTCGGATGATTTTCATTATGAATTGCAGTTTCATAACCAGTTTGAGAACTGAGTTGTTGAATAGAGAGCAATCAGAATCCTTCAACAGAGAAACTAATGGAATATTTTCAGGGAAAATTATTTACAGTTTACAGTTTAATTAACTGATTTAAGTCAGCCAAGTGTGCAAAGGTGATGGCAGGAATGCATACCATATGCCTTGTTAAGAGTGTGTTAGTGTGGGTCGTGAGCCTTACCATCAGGGTAGGAGTTAGCCAGACCCCAGGTTGTAGACAGCTGGCTGTCCAAGTTGGTGGATGAAGTTACACTCATGTTGTAGCTGCTACACTCTGATGTATCATGGCCCAGGGGCTGAGGCTGGAGAGGAGGAGGTTACTGTATGGACAGATCCAAAAGGAAACTTTAATCATTACTGCTTTAGGGCACCTATAAGTACACAAAGTATCTATGCTTTCAAAATTTTAGTGGATGTGTACTGTTTTTTCCTCTAAATATTACTAAAGTACTCATGGATTGTTTTATTCAATTGAATGGTTATTATTATTAAGATTTTTACTGAGTCAAACCCCATTTTTAATACCATTTGGTTTAGTGTTTGAATATTATTTTTCATTCAGTGTATTCACGTTCAGTAGCCTAATAGTTTATCTGTGTAGCAGTTTACATTACTAGTAGCAAAGTCCGCCACTCCTGTTCTGGATTCAGTAGGAGGGATTTACGGGGAAATCATGTTATCTCATTGCCTCACTGTTTACTGTTACTGTATCATAGGTTTTTTAAGTTTCTGCCAATTGCAAACGCGGAAAATCTTACAGCTGATTCTTCACATTATAAGACAAAGCTAGGGGTAGCTTTTCATGTGAAGCAGCCACTGAAAATGTAATCGTAATAAGCACTAACTGTCAGGCCTCTCAATATGTGTTGTCTATGAACTGTTTGAACAAGTTGATACTACAGTAAGTCTAATTATTTTATCAAGCCACTCTTGATAAGCCGATGAAGGGCATTGAAACACGGCAATAAAAAAGAATTCTGTGTCAGGTCAGTTTAAGGGTTGTGCAAGGTGTCCCTGCAAGGTGATCTGGGTCAGTTGGGTTTTATGTTTCAATGGAGGCTTATCTGAACATTACAAAATGTAAAAACTTCCAACTAATCTGTTAACCAGTTAAGTAATCATATTTGTTTTGGATTGCTTGCAGTGTCTTCGGTTCAGCGAATGACCAACATGCCTTCAGTGACAAAACTTAAGACGCCGTTGCTGTTTGAGTTCCCAGTGTTAGTACGTGTTCTGCATTGATTTTACATAATTACATTACTTATTTCTATATTGTGGGCACATTGAGATTTTAATAAAATCTGCCCTCCCTCTCCAGTGTCAGTTTCAGTTAGTATTTAGAGCATTCAGTGCTGTATACATGAGGTAAATTAAGGCAAAGTTTCAGACTTAACCACAAGCATTTTTGCATCCCATGTAAATAAAGCCTGTCAGAATTTCTACAGCTCCACTGTTGTGGCCAGAAAGAGGTGGAGAAATGTTAACACATGCACAATAGTCAACTTATGTCTGACTCTGTTCACTGCCATTATCCGATTTCATGTTGTTTTACATAAGCAACATGGAAATTGATGATGAATAAGACCTGAAGAAACTGTTACTTGTTAGTTTAGCTATTGTTCTTCAGCACAACCCACGCCTATTTAAGCTGTAACATGTCACAACAATAATAATTAAAAAAAAGCTTCATGGCTTTTGTAAGTAAACCTAATGTTTCTTTTTTAATGTAAAGTTTTTCACAGTCTGTCAAAGGTCATCACAATGAGTGACACCTGTTTCAGATGACAATACAGTAAGTCTATTTCTTGACTCAGTGACCCATATTTCATATGATATTCCTGGAAGATCTTGGTCACACTTTATAGTAGGTTGTAAACAAATTTATGCCAAGCCCTGTTTCACATTTCAACAGTTAATTCCCTTCTGCCAGACACTTGCATGTGGGGCATACAAACAGGCCACTGAATCTCCTAAGGGATCTTTAAGGTAAATCAGTTTTTTATCAACCTGAAGTCAAGATCCAGAATGAGATTTCCTAAGCATGGTGACACATACCGTCATGCCAAGATCTGCTTCTCCGTTGACAATCTGCCATGCTGTGCAATGACCCTGACCACTATCTGTTGAAAGCCTATATCTTATCAGCAGGGCAGCAAGTAGGTTATGTCAATGCAGAAATTATGTGGACAAACAGTCTGGACCAACAAATTTATCAATCAATATCCCACTAGAGAAGTCATAGAGAAGAATCATTTCACTTATCTGAAGATGTTCACGAGTATTGTGTCCACTGTCTTCTGTTTGGTGGTTAATTTTAAGTCAAAGTCACCTGACTGCATAGGTTTACAGATTTTCCAGCTTTAATCCTTTCATTTTTGTTTTATTTTCTATTCTGCCTCTATCTCCTTTAAATATTGTTTTTGAAACTAACCTATGATTGAAACTGAGGTCAACTCCTTTAGATATGCAACCTTTCTGTGACAAAAACAGCTGTGACAGTGAGGAGGAGCACTGTTCAGTGTCAGATTGTAGCAAAAAAAACAACAACTATGTAGTAGTTGAATGGGAATAAATTAAAGCAAATGCATTAGTGTTCATAGTATTACACACAAAAATTGATATTCCCTCGACTGATGTGAATAGACAAACAAACAAACAAACAAAAAAAAAATAAAGGGTTAATTGGTCAGTCTGCACCATGAAAGGAAACATGTTAACAATTTTACATTCTTAACCATCTCAAATTTTCATTACGATATCGGATGTTCTGTGTGATTGTTTAGATAAACATACAGTAACTGTTACCAGCTTTGGCATCAGTTAAAGATTTCTGCAACATCGCAAGATACTTGTGGGATGGTTGGATGTCCTAACCCATTAAAAAAGACCAAGAATATTTCCTAAATTTGTTGTACTTTTTGTGCCTTTCTGCAAAAGCTTTTAAGAAAAAAAACAAAACATCTCCCCGTTAGAATTTTCAAATAAAATTTGAAAATAAAATTCTAGAATTTTCAAATAAAATTCTAATCATTTTAGAATTAAATAGCATCACAACAACAGACTCAACACCAGCCTTGTGGTCATTTTGAAAAGCACTGCTGGTTGCCCAGCACTAGTGGCAGCCTACCAGAGCAGTAGAACAGTGTCTGATCAGGTCTGACAGACTTCTCACGCAGATCCACTCCGAACAAACACGGCTGAATAGTGATAATTACAGTCTCCAAAAGTCTAGAAGACGGGTGTTTACAGAGAGCCGAGGTGAGTCCTTTCGCTTCCCAAATCTATGAATTACCAGAAGAAGGCATGCAGACACACTAGGTGCTGCCCCTGCACAAAGGCTGTTTTATTCTCCTAACTTCCTTATCCCGCTCCAATTGGCTACCTATTCAGGCTCATACCAGGTAGGTATTTGCATAGTGCACACCCACACATTAAGAACACCTAACATAACCTTTACGTACCCTTTTTGCAAGTTTCCTTTCACTTGCTCTTTACAAACACAAAAAGACAAACTCACTCAAGCAGAAAAGCATAGACAAAGGTGACAAATACACAGGCATGGTCTTGAACACACTCACCAGTCCACAGAGGGGACGTTCAATTGCATAAAGTCATTGTTTACATTGTTGCTTAAAATAGTGTTCAACCTTCAAGGAAAATTTCCCCTGTGTTATAAGGTTGCACAACATTTGTTTTCCTTATTTCATCATGATGAACGAGCTGCTGACAGTTTAGGCAAGGCCCTGAGAGAATTAGTTTTTTTTCTTTTCCTTTTGAAAGTCACTGGAATCACATGGAAGATAAATACTAGTGACTGAGCCTGAAAATACTATAAGAGAATACCATTACTGGGGTAACACATTACAAATGTCTCAAATTTTTCCAATACAGTGGCCTCTTCCAGTGTTTATTTGCATAAACTAAATTCATGATTTTTGTTTTTCGAAGGGCGATCACTGTTTAGGCAAAGATTATTTAGCCTCACAGGCAACTACGGATGACCTCACCTCATCACAATCTTATCAAACTTTTATCTACAGGTGCCCGGGTTGAAACTGTAAGGTGACAATTAGCTTTGGTATGCATCCCACAAATTCCAGTGAAGCTCACACAACAATGACGGGGTGGAGAATCAAAAGCAGCTTCATAATGTGTGAATTCTTTGCCAGTTTATACAGGGTACAATTATCTATTTTTCTGGCAGCTATCATGTTTTTCCCTACATGACATTTACAAGATTTGCTCTCTTTGAGGAGCACATAAAACAATACTGCAAAGCACAAGTTATATTGTGCTAAGTAAAGGCCACTGCAGCTCTCCAAAATATAAAATCTTTTCAGATCAGCCATTGGGTTTTGCAAGCCTGTAACAATAAAGAAAGTTGATGAAAGCGAAACACCTCAAAACATGTTTGTCCTGTTTTGTTTTATCCAGCGTACGTACATCAGTCAAAAGCAAAGCACATCTTTCCAAATCTAAACCAGATAGATGAAAATAAATATACTGTACATGCAGCAGTAAATGTGTCAGAACAGCATTTTGAAGAATTCTGCCCCTTTGTATAGTGTCTAAAGGGGTCACAAGGAGGACACCACTACAACCCAGGGCCTTTATACTTGATGCTAACCCAAGAACCAAATAGACGAATTTGTCCTCAATAAGATTCTTACATCAAATGACTGAGAACTTTGGCTCTAGGAGGATGTGTTCCTCTATTTGTTTGGTGATAATGCACGGCTCAGCCTGTCCGGGATTGTTGAAGCCAGGATGCTGAAACACTGCAATTATTTTTACTAGTTATGGAATAATGAAATGTGTTTTCATTCTTGCAAGGATATGTGAGCATGTTTGTACCAGGAAAATATTAGTAGCGCACAAACAAAGGTTTGAAAATGGCTAACAGGTTGAGAGGCTCAGACATCTAAAGGTAGTTTGGAGTGCTGCTCTGCTGGATCAGCTGCTGGATCAAGAGAAGTCAGCCGACATGGTTCAGACACGAATCAGGACCCCTTATGGATAAGTCGTATGTGTAGGTAGTCTTTGAACATCCACCTGGGAGCAAACCCTGGGGGCAGACCCACATCAATTTGTAGGAATTATTTATCTTACCTGGCCTTGGGATGCCTTAGGAACCTCCAGAAAACCCCCAGAAGAAGAAATGTCCCACAACATGCCAGAGGGATTATTTATCTTACCAAGCCTGGGAATGTCTCAGGAACTTCCAGAAAGTCCTCTAGGAAGTGTCTGTGGAGGGCATTTTAACTAGATCTGTTTTCCACCTTTGTCAAAGCCCACACAAGCAAAGGAATAGATGGATGAAGTACATCTCCAACACACACAGCTTGCTGCTTCCTCACTAGAGGCCCAGCTTCCACTCAGCAAAATCCCAGCTAATTGTTCTGGCTGCACAACTGTGGAACAAACTCCCCACTAAAATTAGGACAGCAGAAACCCTGCAAATCCTCCACTGCAGACTGAAAAATCTGTTCAGACTGCATCTTGGTCCGTGAGGAAAAAAAGGCAGTATTTCTAAAATGTAGCAGCTTGTTGGTTTGAATAATTTCATGTACATGATTGTAGTTTTTGGGTTTATGTTCATAGTCAAATGCACTTATTTTAGGTCTAAATAAACATATTAAGATCCAAACCACATAAAAATTGAATAATATGGGGTAAATTTCTGTATCTATATGCTCAAATTTCTATATTAAACTCTGTTATATATATGTAAAACACATC
>JAPXVT010000025.1:12884791-12903938 GCA_029823135.1 Acanthurus reversus
CAAAGCTGCTCCATCCCGTTTTTACACAGCTGTCTGACGCTGTTCAGTTTATTTAAGAACGTGGATCAGGACCCCATTACCCCACTCACTTTGTGCAACCCACCCCCTTTTTTTATTAGCAGCGTAATGGCACAGATACATTATCAGAGCTAATCAGAGTCAAATGAAGAAAAGTAGTGGAGTGAGACTGCAGGAATTGCCTTTTTTTATCCCTTGCAGTCCTGCCATACTGACAGGCCTGTGTAAACTTTCCCAGCCTTTCTCTCGATTTCTTATCTTTCTGATTTCTTTTTTCCTTTTGAGCATCCCCCTGTTTTCTTACTCTACATTTTTAGTCCTGATGTTACTGCTTCCATAGACAATTTTCCTCCTCTCTTATATCTCTTTCTCAGTGTCTCTCCTCTCTGCCTCTCTCTCCTCCTCATCTGTCTCTCTTCCTTTCCTCAGGGATTGCCTGTTTGATATTCCACTTGTGTGGCGGGGCAGCAGGATGGATTAGAGCATGGACAGGCCCCACAAACCACCCTGATCTACAGGACAGCTTTTCAATCACTTCTCCAATGCTGTTCCACCTATATAAATACAAGCACAGGGAGAGAACCACAGAGCAAGAAGGGGGGAAAAAAAAGTGAAAATAGTAGAGAGGGATTAAAACAAACAGGGAAGGACAAATGTAGAATTTTATGAAGTAGAGCTGTTGCTGTGCGAACACAGTGAAATATGCCAGAACCTCAGATTTACCTTTCCCTGTTCACTTTGAGTGTATAAAGTGTCTACACATACTGTCCTGAACACAAGCCAGCTCAAAGAGAGAGCAGTGGCTCATTTGCACCTGTGATGGCTTCTAGCAGTTTGGGTTTAACAGTGGATGGCCTGCATAGCTGCTTGTGGCATTTTTTCAAAGGTATAAGTTTGTTTTTTCTCTCTCCCTGTGTGTTTATACTACTTTTACCTTGATCCTGAGGACCTTTCTCATTTCGATGACAATTGCAGATTCCTCATGTGGGTAAAACAGAATTACTGTGCCTCCTCAGCCTTTTTTTTATTGGATCAATAGGGTGATCTTCCAAGGCTGACATTACGGGGGATTATAAAAAGGTTACAAATGAGAGTGTTTAGTACATTGCACCCTCCTCAGGTACTAGGAGAGTATTGATCCATTGTGGCTCATCAAACTGTTTGCTGAAAAAGGACACTTGAACAGTAATCACCTTCAAAAGGTGAGATAATAAGATGCTGTGTAATTGCAGCAGCTTAACAGAACCACTAATGGCTAAAGCTTTCTAATACCTAGGTACTATTTTGTTTTGTCCAGTGTTCACAGGGTTTCAACAAGGAATACTTTGTACGTACTTAGACTTCTTAAAACCATTATGAATGCGATTTTGGACCAATTTCATGCTCACACTAGCAAAAATGTACAAAGGGATAAAAAAGAAAACCACAATTCCAAAAAAATTAAAACGGTTAATGCACATGCAATCAAGTAAATGTTGATTTTATCAGCTAATCTATCTATAGATTATGGATCTATCTATAGATATATCACTCATCTATTTGGAGGATGGTGTACTATACTTTTTAAATTATTTAGAGCAAAGAATCATGAATACATATTTTTTTTCTTTTCTTGCAGCCTTAATTTGACATAAAGATTGATCAGACTGCAGCAAGTTTGCTCTAAAAATACTGCCACTGCAACAGTCATCTAAGTGAACTTACAGTAGACTTCAGAAGAGTCCAATGGACAAGCCGATTCCTGAAATTTTAATAAGAATTAGAAAACTGCAGTTGAGTGAATAAAATTATTATAATCGATGTGTAGTGAATTTCCGTTGAGGTAAATACATACAGATAAAATTCAAGACTGTCATCTTGAAATATTGCAGTGCCTGAGATTTTGAAGGTGAGCTAAATTATTAAATTCTGCCACTATAACCTTCTGAAATACCTCATGCAGGCCACATGCAGACATAAGTATGAATTCTCCACTGTAAGAATGTTCTATGGTGATTTTTTAAAATCTTATTTTACTCATAGTGACACTCTGACGCTGTTTATCACCCAGTGGTAGAACTTCTGTATATGAGCCAGACATCCATCCCCCTCTGTTAGTGACAGCTAATACGCAACATTTAGTGCTCTTCCCAAGAGCACTGGCAGGCTAATGAAAGATGTGATGTCAGAGAGTGAATGGGTAACGTCTAATCCTTAATATATTAAAGAACTTTAATGATATGCAATTTTTTTACCCCTCCCACCCCTAGCCATGCTTCTTCTCTCACTGTGAGAGATCCACATTGCGTAAGCGCACGGTAATTTAATTTAGTTGCACCGGCTATTTGTTGCATTATACACATTAGGTTCATTAACTGCCCATGTCCACAAAAGTGGAAAGATACCTAAATAATAGGTCTGCCTAAAAACATGAAATTATCATTCTCTTTAACAAATAGTTGTCTTATAATTCGTATTTATTATATGTTGCCCATATTGAGCAAAATCATGGAAAGCATTGTATCTGAACAAATGAAACTTTATCTGTCTTTCGTTACTGATTTTCAGCACGCACACAGAGAAGGGCACTCCACAGTCGACACACTGACCCAAATGACTGATGACTGGCTTACAGAAATTTGAAGAAAAGAAAAAAAAAGTTAGTACTGTTCTGCTAGATTTCTCAGCAATATTTGGCATCACTAATCACAAATTATTTGTGGAAAAACTGGAATATAATGGCTTTGATCGGTCTGCACTATCTTGGTCTGAGAGTTAGTTAACAAACAGGACACAAAAGTGTTCTTTTAGTGGAAGTTACTCTGATTTCATAACTGTGGCGTGTGGAGTGCCTCAGGGCTGTTATCTTGGACCTTGGCTGTACAACATTTTCACTAATGACTTTCCACTTGTCTTAAACAAAGCTAAAACCGTAATGTATTTGGATGATCCAACAATGTACATCTGTACCCACAACCAATGAGCTAGATAGCGTTCTAAATGAAGAGTTGCTATCCGTGGTCAAGTGGGTTAATAGAAATAAGCTGGTGCTGAATGTATTCAGGACTAAAAGTATGATAATTGAGTCAAACTACACCATCAGTAAAAACCCAGAATTACACCTTACAATAAATGATGTGAGTATCAAACAATTGCATGAAACCGAGCTGCTGGGCATCATCATTGACAGTAAATTTTCATGGACGAAACACAAAAATAAAATTACTGATACTGCCTGGTGGAAATGCAGCTAATGTTATTCTGGGCGGTTCTAATCACAAACTGCAGAGCCTTCCTGACCTGAGCTGATGAATTTTTGATTCGGATTTGTTTTCTGTCAAAATGCTTATGACGGCCTTGTCAGATTTTCTGCGATGTTGATTCCATCTCAGCTTCACTGATGAGGACAGGGGTGTGTGTCTTGACCTCCTTTTTTAAAACCAACAGTCAACTCCTTGCTTTTGGTGACACGAGCAGGAGACTGCTCTATGTGCACCAGTCTGCAAGATTATTAATATGTTGTGATCTGGTTTATCATCCTGGTGAGAAATCTGACCAATGATCGTGGTGCTGTCTGCATTTGGAGGATCGCAGTAATGGGCGCACAATGTGACAGGAGGGGGCTAAGCAGACATCCTAAACTGAGGTGGTCTATTCATAGCTCCTCAGTTTCCTCTGATCACAAGCACATTTGTGCGAAAGCCCATGTTTGTCTTGTTATGCAAGGTTAAATTGCTGACGAACACAGATAGCTGGTCACCCAAGATTCCACTAATTATTATTTTTATTACATATTACATTATTTTGTTGTCAGCTAAACTTAAAGATACATGCAAAAAAACAAACAAAAAAAAACAAACTAAACTAAAAACAACAAAAACATTTGATGTAGAATATGAACAGATTAGACTAATATCTCCTAAGCCACTCTCTTCCAATATAATCTGGATACAGTTATGATTGTGAATATTTTTATGATACAAAGAGATACAGAAACTGATACCTCAACCTCAATTTTCAAGGTAGCTATCAATACAGAAATGAATGGCTGAGACATTGAGGAATCAAAACACACCTGCAGGCAGACTATCACAAACATGGAAACTGTGATTGTATGTACATGTATGAATAATCAGATTTATCATGCTCCAAGTAAATGTGATAACCCTAACATGATCCAATCCAGGATACCAATGCACATGCAAGCATGGAAATTTTAAATTCAGATTAATGCTAGAGCTAACAGAATCTTTGAGAGCCATTTTCAATACTTCCAAAATTTCAGTTTTCAAGGTCAATTCTGCTCCGTAATATAATTTCCCCTATAAATTTTACATATTGAAAAGTTCTGTGCAATTAAATATTCAGATTATCAGTGGCTAGCTGAAGAGCCAGGATGTGCTCTCTGTTCTTTACCAGCTTCTTTGAGGCACATTCTCACAGGGTGTAAAGTCAGCCTTACCCAGAGACGTTATACATGGCGTCACAATCAGGTCCTTAAGATCCTTGCCTCCACCCTGGAACACGAACGGATTGCCACAAACTCCCTACCACCACCAGCACCCACTGACTGTAAGATGCTGGCTGATGTCAGCGACCAACTCAGGTTTCCGCTGGAGATTGCTAATACCACCCTGAGGCCTAACTTAGAGCTTTGGTCCTCTACTGTCAAAAAAGTCTTCATTTTTGAGCTCACTATACCATGGGAGGACATAGGAGTCCACATGGCCCCCGAGTGAAAACATCTACGCTATGCTGAGCTAGCTGCAGAAGCACAACATCATGGCTGGAGTACTGTAGTTCATCCCTTGGAATTGGGGTGCAGGGTCTTTGTGGCAACATCCAACACCAGAGTGCTCAAAAACCTGGGAGTCAGAGGCCAGAGCTTGCGCTTTGCCATCAAGGCTGCATCGGAGGCTGCAGAAAAGCAGCCAGTGGCTTTGGATGAAGAGGCAAGACCCCTGCTGGGCCTCGAAGTAGCAGGCCAGGAAGACACAGAGGGGGGTGTCTCTTGTGGGCTCATCAACAAAATACCACTTGATAACCCTTCTGTGTCAGCCTTCCATCAGCAGTGCTTCTTTCACCACAAGGAGACTCTCTTGTAAGTGCTTGCACAAGGAAAATCATAGCTGTTGCTTGAAATCTGAATACCTGGACTCATCCGGTGACTCATGAGAAAAGTCAGCTGACAACAGGGGAAAGCCCTTGTGACAGCCTAGGCACAGTGCCTAAGTACAGTGAAAGCGCCCACAGTGTGGCCTCACACAACAACACTGCAGTTGTGAAGTTCACAGATGACACAGCTGTCATTGGGCTGACAAGAAACAACGACGAAACTGCCTACAGAGATCAGGTCAAGAACATCATAGAGTGGTCAGCTGCCAATAACTTGATACTTAATACATCCAAAACTAAGGAGATGGTTATGAACTTCAGGAGGAAAGGACAACATCCAATAATGCCACTTACAGTCAATGGTGAGCAGGTGGAAATGGTTTCTACATTTAAATACCTATGAGTACACATCTCTGAAGATGCAACATGGAAAGTAAATACATCTGTGGTAACAAGAAAAGCACAGAAACGACTGTACTTTCTGAGAACTCTGAAAAAGACAAACATAACAGAGCAATTATTGGTGTCTCTTTACAGATGTGCTATATTGAGCTTGCTCACATATGCAATTACAGTCTGGTACGGCAGCTGCACTGTGGAGGACAAAAAAGACTTACACAACATCATCAGAGCAGCTGAACAAATCATTGGTACCCAGCTTCCCACTCTGGAACAGGTTTAAAACAGTAGATGCTTAAAGAGAGCACTGAGCATTATCAAAGACTCTTCCCATCCTGGCCACCACCTTTTTACACTTCTGCCCTCTGGGAGGCGCTATGGAGTGCTCAAGACCTGAACAACCAGATTAAAAAACACTTTCTATCCCAGAGCAGTTGTGCAACTGAATAGCTTAACCAGCTAACTGTATATTGTCTAATGACACTTCTGGCTTTTATTCCGGTTCTATCATGGTTTTATCCTGGTTTTTATGAGCTATGTTAAATACCAGTGTACCTCACTGTTATTTATTTATGAAATTTTCTGCTGAGAGGAGTTATTTATTACTATTTACTATGATTTAACTTATTTCTAGATGTTTGCACCAGTGGCAGAGTTGATAATTTCATTGCATGTGTTTTTACATACATAATGACAATAAAGTCTGATTCTGATTATGATTCAGTAGCTACTGTAAGACAACGAAGAAGAATACCCCCAGAGTCTGTAAGAGTAGAAGTGGAAGAAGACTCATTGGTTGACATCACAGCAACAGACGCTGGACCGGAGACAACGATAAGCATCAAGAGCACAGTGCACGAGAGCACCACGGGGAATGTCACAACAACTGCTACAGCAGCAGGTTACAAACTGCGGATATGTACCTGTTGATGGAGGAAAGTAACATCACAGCTGGGATTGAGGATCCACCAGGGAAAGAAAAGGTCCCTGAGAGCAGTTGATCATGTAATTAAGAATATTCAGTGGCTTGCATTAAAAAGAGATGCAATAACACCTGTTCAAAACATGTATGTTATATACACAGTGTTCTTCACGAAAGGTGTACAGTGTGCATTAAAATTCTGGACAAGAACAGAATCTCTCTTTTTCTCTCATCATATACACTCCCATCTTCAGCCATTACTGTCATCAGTCTGGAGCTCTCTGACTTTGATAGTGCGTGAACATGTCCTGTGCTAAAGTGTTAAGGGCAGGAGGGAGTCAGTGACTGATGTGGAGAGCAGCAACGTTCCCCCCAGTGTCAGGCTGTGATTGATGTTCAAAGAATGGTCCAAAAACCCATGACCAACTCGCCTCACAGCCAGAGGCACCTCACTCTTTCCCCCATACGAAAGTGATATTTTCAAAGATATGAAATAATTATAATATGCAGCCATGTTCCAATGTCTCGGATGTGAAATGAAGACCAGCCCATTTACATTTTAATAAAATTAATAAAACACACCATTAAGAGATAATACAGTCCACCTTGTCACTGTAATTTTTGCATTTAAAAAATGCATTCAGTTTTATGTTATAATACAGTTTAAGGTTTTTATTAGATTAAAAAAGATGTCTTCAGTTGTTTGACTTGTTCAGTACATTGGATAATCATTAAGACATAAACTACCAAAATGTAAGTTGCATAGCAGAAAATGTAACTATTAGAAAATATTCTAGAATATATAAATGCCTTACTTGCGTACTGATGTACTGTTGTACATCAGGCCTTTTTCTTCCTGTTTCTCTTAGTATTTGACCTTCACGTGTAAACACAGATTCATTTTTCTTCCTGCTACAATGAGTGGCTGGGGTTACAAAAAATATGTTGTGGATAAATGAAATGCCTCTGTCAACAATGCTATTTTTACATGGTTGGTTGTTTCGATTAAAATGTCATTGCCTCTGTTCATTTTCTTTGATGTTTCTGTTGAACTTTACACACTTGACTTGTTCTGTCCATAAAATATGAATTATCCTCACTGACTTCACAAGACCTCCCTGTGTATCTACATGCACACATGTGATTGCACACACAAGCAGGCCTTACATGTACAAATATTCCCGTTGTGAGCTTCTTTACGATGTTTAGAGGGACTTGCAAAGCAACAATTTATAATGGCATTTAGAGAAACTAGTTAAAATGTAGTGCAGGTCTACAGGAGAATTTGTATAAAGGCAGTGTATTACAAATATGGAGCATAATGGAACTGACAAGCCTCAGGGTCAGAATAAGTTTACCTGAGAGTATACTTGGCTGAACACTAAAATGGGCTTTTTGTATTAGAATTGTGTTGTTTTATTCATTTGAAAATAACTATTCTTTCTGAGCTTATCATACATTCAAAAGTTTTAGTCAATTCACCAGCTCCAAATGATTACTTGCAATTGTTGTGCTCATTGTTGAACACAATCCACAAAGTGCATTAATTTACCAGAGGGACACAACTGTGGAAAAAGTAGATATTAAACATAGGGCTGCATCCAATGATGGAATAAATGGAAAAGCACTTAAGAGAGGATGATGAGAATGCTGTTGCATCCTTTGAGAGGGTAGCTGGAACAAATGGCTATAAGAAGATATGAGCTGAGAAGTATTCTTAATATTGACACAGTAAGTGGTGCTGCACATGCAGGGGTGCCGTGTCAATTTAGGTTCATAGAGCACCGCTGTCTGTCTGTGAAAAGCTCATTAACACTAGGGTCAGTTTCATCAAGCCCCAAAGCTGTCGTTATTCTCAAATTACCAGCAGGGACAGAAATAAACGTGCACATTGGGCATGCATTTGCAAACCTCAGGAATGCATGCAGATTCTGGGTTACAGATGCAAATTCAGACAGTGCATAAATAGGAACAAAATACATTGTTATACAGCCGCCACCACCACCACTTCCATAGAAACACACAAGAAACACACACATGCAAATTAATAGCTTTTTAAATAGCTGTTCCCCAAGAGGGGTGGTATAAAAGCAGAGCAGGTAGCAGGTGCTGAACAAGATGAATACTGCAATTGTGTTTATGCAAAACAATATTATCAATGATTAGACATTGTAATTATGAGCATCAAATGTCTGAAAAACTATTGCATATCTGCAGCCTGTCTGCTCATGTCTACTTGAGTCATGCAAGTAAAAAGACTAATACATTTGTTTAATCATGATATTCACACATTTCTCTTTCATAATTTTATAGGCCTTGTCTTTTACATTGGATTATGCTTGGTACCATAACTTAAGCATTCAGTACTGAGCAATTGTGTAAATGCTCATATTAAGTCAAAGTGTGTTAAATCCATTGAGAGATACGCAGTTAACTGTCTAAGATGTCAAGCACGATCTCAGCTGCAGTTTACCCCCTGCCTTTGACCTCCACATCAAGCATGTGGGGATAAACAGTTAATTGCCTGTGTGAGCCTGGCTTGTGAGTGCACGAGCAGGTAGAGTGCCTTTATCACTGTTGGCTGGTTGTTTCAGCAGCCAGTGTTTTCCTATATCTTCTGACACCGGGCCCTTTCCTGTCTCTCCCATGTTATTGGAAAGTGCTGATGGGAAATATATAACAGCTCGACACGGTAACTGCCAGCTCTGTGCCCTAAGCCTAACCCTCCACTCAACTGTCAAGATCTAAAAGACAAAAAGCCTCTTGTTACTATGCCTAGGTGCATGGCTACAGCTCAATTTGTTTGCAGGAGACAGACTTTCAAAGAGTGAGAGTCACCTGCCTGCATCCCTTTGCTCTGTTTGCTCTTTCACTGAATTGTCACTCAACCTCTCTCCCTCCCCTCCCGCTAGTTTTGCCTTTGTCTCTGTCTGGATATTCATGAACGGTTTGTGCCTAAAGGCAGTCGTTCCACTTGTTTATCCCTTTCTTTTTCAATCAGAGAATGTGGAGGACAGGTTCAAACTCTTGCTGACAATACAGCCACATCCACTCTCTTCTTGATTCCACCAGAAACTGAAGTCTGGTCTTCTCACTTTTGCTAAGCCAAAAGTATACAGACATCAAGGCCAGAGAGAGCACACAATCGTTTATGCCAATTAAAGAGAAGCAAGTAGATGAATAACTGTGTCCGGAATGATGATGTCTTACGTCCCTGACAAACTCTGAAGTCTCATTTCGCTACTTGTAAGCAACCACTTTTTTGAAGACATCTAAAAGCTTTGAATTTCCAGACTACTGTCAGAAACGGTGAAATTTTTCTAAGCCTGTTTTGTACCACAGACCATTTTTCAGATATTTAACCAAGACGAAACGAAGGAACTGGTAGTGTAACAATGCTAACTCACTGCATTACCGCGGAGCTTATTCGACCTTCACGTAGTCCTTCTGCACTTTGCACTGCTGCACAGTTATAAACAGAAATAGAAGGTGCACACTGAGACACCCACATAGTCCATGCATCTAACCTACCCTACCACCGCGCACTTGGCATTTACTATTTTAATTTCAGCAAAGGTGCAACATTTTAAACTGAGGTTGAAATGCCTCCTTTTGCACCCTTGGAAAGCCTTTGAAATAATACATTTTTGGGGAGTCCCTCAGCTAAAGTCTAAAAGGCTGCATATCTGTCTTTACCTAAAGGTTTTTTGAGCCTAAATGATCAAATTAATTACGTCAAAATAAGAGGCTGCTGCTGTAAACTCCATTTATTGTGCACACTATCAGTGTGTATCTGAGTCAACAGGGCAGATGACCCTCACATGTAGTTTATGTTGCTGCCAGCAAAACAAAGGAAAATGGGTGTCATATATGGAGTGAGCCACTGATTAGGAGTGAAATCTGGTGGTTTCATGCTATGGAAAAAAGGATAGCTAATAGAATGGCTCTTTTCAACAGCTACATTTAACAAGAAGTAGGTGAGCAAATTGAAATTAGTTCCATTTAAACCAATGTCATGGTCATTATACCATTCATACCATATTTGCAGATATTTAAAAATTGACAGTAAGCAGTACAAGACACTGTCACTGAACATATTTCAGAATTTTGCATCATCATCCCGTACAAGTGTTCTGTTCTGTGATGTGGCTGACCTGGACGGTCTCTCATGTGGCTCAGAGTGGAAATGGTAATTCTTATGATGTGCTGCATTATGACTGAACCAGTGTTTATGTGTGTTATTAGATTTTCTTATCTCTTTACGCCTTAAACTCTTCAAGATTATTGTGGGATTTGGATAAATACGTATAAACTCAGGAATCCTGTTATAATAAAAATTTACAACAAACAAAGGAAACCTCAGAGACAATATTTTGGGGCGTAGTATTAGCGCGACACAGAGCCAAGTTGGTGTTATACGCCTTTGTATTGACTGAGGGGTTCTGAATGGAGACATGATTAAAATCCACACGTGTGCATTTTGTTAAAAAAAAACATATGAAGACAGAAAAAAAAATCTGATTACATATGCTACAAAAATGTTGCAACCAATTTACTTTAGATATAAATCCACATAATCATACAAGATTAAAACATTCTGAATTGGAAGGTAAGAATGTTTCAGATTGTTACATACCGCAAGTCTTACATATGAATAAAAGCTTGGGGTCCATACAAATGCTAGAGCATCTGGTCCCTTCGAAATGTTCCAGCAGTAGACAACACTCTTTTTTATGTGTGCTTTTAAAAATGTTGCAATATTGTAAATAATGTGCACTAAATAAACAGTGAATGAAAAGCACAGGAAGCGACCCGGCAGAACCCTCCTATGCTTTTTATGCTTTTTGGAAATTGCTTCAGACTGAAGGAAAGAAGTGGGTCACAAGAACTGAGCTCATTACTGAGACAACAAAACCAAGTAAGCTGTGCGCATTATAATTATGGTCATTAGAAATCTATGAGAGCAAACTGCAGCGAGGTATTACTGCAGCTTACAATTTACAGTCATATGACCCCCTCTTTTTTTTTTTTTAAGTGCACATAACATAGAGGCTTAAACTGGATGAAGTGATAGAGGACAGCATCATCATCTAACTCCAATTTATTTCTAATGATTTCATTATTCTTCTGATGCCCCCCTTTTTTTCAATCTTACCCCAGAGGCTCAGGAATGAACACTATTCTGCCTTTAAATGGAACACTGATTGTTTTTCATGTTTATTCACAACCCACGGGTCAGCAGCCTCCCATAATCTGCTGTTTCTTCCAAGGACAATTTGGGGGATATGTATGAATAAAAATGATCTTAATAATATCTCAGTGAAAGGACCCATGGCAACTATGAATACCATTACAGTCTGATCAGAGGCCGTTAGTGGCACATTTATATGGCGAGAGAAACTGTATAGGGCCTGCATGAATGACTCCGGGGACTGGCTGTTTACACTCTTTTGTCATTGGTTCTTTCATACATTTTCTCATCTTCACAGTACTGTATTTCAATGAGCTTTTTTATAGTGTAATGGAGTTTTGATCCCTATAGGCAGTGTTATGTGTATTAAGATAAAGTATTCATCTCTTACTTGTGCTGTGTATCTCAGAGTGTTAAGATGAAAACGGAAATATAAGACAAAGTCATTGTGTCTTTGGAAGTATCTTTACTGTGCAGCAAAGCTGCATGAAGCAGTCACAGCAATTTGCCTCCCTCCAATACCCTTGACCTAAATGGCAAAACTTCCAAGGGAGTAGAGAATTAAAAGAGAGAGAAAAATACAATTATGTTCAGGGGAAAAAAAGGTGATCAAATATAGTATTTTCCTTGAACTGTGTGTTAAGGAGATGACTCTTCTCACGATATTAGCAAAAGAACTGTAGGGACTATGTCATACCTGCAGAATCTCATAGGGAGGGAAATGTTACCAAAAAAAGCTTTCTGGATCATACAAATTACACATAATGTATCACAGTGTCTTGAACCTGACATTTTGGCAAGGTGGAGTTAAACAATTACTATTCATAGGTTGGATTTTTAACAGTAACAGTTAATATGGTATGAAAATAATCCTAAGGTCAAACGAACCTGTTTCAACATTCCTGCTCAAACATTTATTTCTTTCCCGCTTGTACTTTTCCATGTTTTATATGATTCACGTCCTCTTCTCTTGACTTTGAGGGCTCTGTTTTAATGAATCCAGGTGCAATGTGCAAAGCAGCCAACTGCACTGTGGCAATGGGGTGGGATGAAAAAGAATCCATTATCATACATTATATGTGGGTGTGTAAGGGGTTGTAACACTCGCGGCCAGTCACATTGGTTCCTTTCACCCCCTTAAGAGCAGCGCTATTACACGATAATGTACTGACAGCTTAGTAATTGAGTAGAGGGTTCATGAAGCTTTTTTAAATGAAAACTCAAATCATTTATGAATGATTACTGTAGAAAAATTACTATATAGCAGCACACACACGCACACACCCTGAGATGCAGATGTCTTCTTTAAAGCTGAACAAGCATTTTTAGGTAAATTGAAAGCCTAATCTCAGGATTCTGCAGCCATATCAATGATCATAACCAGTGATTTACAATGATTGTCTATCAATCGTCTTAGGGCGCACTCACACTAGGCAATCCGTGCCGTGCCTAAGACCCCCAAAGTCCAGTTTGTTTGGCTGGTGTGAGCATTCCGTACCATGCCCGAGCATTGCACGCCTTGTCGGCCCCTGCACGGTTGGAAGAGGTGGGCTTCAGCACAGTACGGATGCACATGCACGAGCACAGGCTAACATCACTGTGATCATTTGTGGAGGATCCACCTTAGATTCAGGCAGACAGCAGTATACAGTCTGGATAAAGAATAGTGGAAAAATCCGCAACCATCTTTGAGATCGCGGATACCAGAGAACACTTTAAAAATTTTATTACAATTTGAAAAAAGCGTGCTCAGGCCAGGTTGGACTGGAGCGATGTGAGCGCGGCCCAGCTGGGAGAGAGGAGATGGGGGACATTCATGCTTCAGCACGGTACAGGCAACTGGGCGCCAAGTGTGAGCGCGCCCTTACTGAGAGGATTATTAAAAGAAAAGTTCATCAAAAAAACACTACCAGGTACATCTTTTCACTTATTTATGGTATTTGGCAGCTACAGTTTTTTCCTCTATAGGTTAGGTCAAATAACTTTTGTTTCTGCTGCCCAAAGCACAGCAAAAATCTTTACATTAGATAACTATAATGTTTTATTTGAGGAGCTCAAATAATCTATTAATATTAGCTTGAAACATCATGACTTCTTGTACTATAATGAGAGTTGCTTTTAGATAAGATTTTGAAGAAATCTGCTGAAGAAGAAATGACTTGTTGCTTTAATTTTGGTCTCAGAGAAATCAGCTGTAAAAACAGGTTAAATACAGTATTAAATGCTTTTAATCTGTCATTTGTGTTAAAAGTAATTTTCGGCAGCACTACATCCCCCAGATTTAAAATAATGAACATACCCTTAATAACATAGGTAAACATTTATTCTATTTCTTTGTGGATGATTTTCTGGCAAAGACCATACGAAATATAAAATGTATAATATTTGCTTATTTGATGTAACAGTAATGCAACATTTTTATTTCAATGAGGAAAAACAAAAGGATTTCAGTGGCTTGTGACAACAGATGCTGTGTCATATGTCTGCTTTTTCAGAGAGTCTTTGGCTCTTACACTTAACAAAGAAATTTTGTAATCAAGGGGCATCTGTCTTGAGCTCTTGCTCGATAAATCCCCTCATGAAATCCAGACACTGATGTAGGTGTTATCTGATGACTCTGCTGAGACTGATAGACTGATGAAATGGTAAAGCTGATGAATCTGCGATGACTGCTGGTGATTGGGAGGTGGAGGGGCGCTCACAAACCTGTTTTGTCATCTTCTTCATTTTTAAAAAATTGGATTCCTTAGGATGATTTGTTCTTTCTCACTCTGGCCCACTAAAGAACACAGTTTCTTGTAAAGCCGGCTGATATATATATATTTATATATTTTTTATAAAAGTCTCTCACATGAGTGTACATTTTGACAGCTATTACAAAACAAAGCATCATTAAAGCTTATCTTTGTCACGAGGCTCGTAGGCTTTTGGCTTAACCCTAAAAAGAGACAAACATAAAACCCAGTTCAAGGCAAGTTTGCAGTCTGTTCGGTTAAACTGTCTGCATTAATTATTTAGTAATTAGGTACACGTAATTGCTTTCTGACACCTAGGATTACAAGTCTTTGTAATGCATTAGCTGTCTCAATTATAGCGGGGTGCAGGATAAGCCTGCACTTGTGTGGCTTATCGTTTCATTTTCTTTCTCTTTACCCCCCACTGCCCGATTTCCCCACTTCAACATGCTCTTCATGCATCTCTCCTTTGGTTTTTTCATAAGAGGTAGGGGGTTGAGCTGGCAAGCCATAGCAGTGAGCCATCATGTGGTGTTAGACCAAAACAAATTATACCCCGCATGCCTCAGATCTCTAAGCCAGGGCATCTTGGTCTTTGTTAAGGTCCAATGCCACTCATTAAGTTCGCAGTAAACAAGCACACTTCTGGATGTGTTTTCACAAATGCAGCAATGACGCTTTTGTGGATCTCATCTTTTCCCTCTCGCTGCGCTCTATTTGCACACTGAGACCTTGAATCCCAGGCTTGGATGTCATATCTCTAGGCCGAGGGATATTCACCCAGACTTCAGGCCAAACAGAGACGGCTGATTATCAGAGAAGCCATGGGATGGATTGAGGGAACTGCAGAACCAGAGGGCTCATAGATGCGATAAGCTGGGGTTTTATGGGTTAGCTGAGCAGTCAAACATATCCAAGAGGAATTTGTGAATATACAGTATGTGCACACAAACATCTGTGTTTAAGTGCGCGCACACAGGGTTGTGTTTGTTTGAAAGTGTAGAAATGGCTTTGCGATGTTTAAGCATGTACAGTGTGTGGATTTCAAGGCTTTATATGTATATGTCTGGTATGTCCTAAGGGATATGAAATTTCTTTTGTAAGCTGCGAGCTGTGCTGGAAGGTTAAAAGTAGCAAAAGAGACCTGGCTTAAAAAGGTTGGGTTTTTTTTAGATGCATGGGTAACTTGGACACACTGTCCCATGTCAGTCTTCCTGACAAAGAATATATTTGAAACTGTAAAAAAAGTTTGCAAAAGGTCCAACAAAATTTTGGATAATGAAATAGGGACATGGTTTAAGTAAAAGAGCAATGAGGCAGTTGCATCTTCTTTGCCTTGTCAGTCTCCAGTGGCATTTGGTGTAGGTTGGGGGTGCAATCTCATTCAATTTGTGGTCTGCCAGTTGCTTTAAGGGCTTAACGATGTGATGACGGACGTGAGCAGAGCAGCGCAAGTCTGAGCACTTGAACTTTTACAGAAAAAGAAGTGTTTTAACATCATTTTGAAGCTCCACCTGATCAGAGAAATAATTGAGTTTGACTGAACTGACTTAGTATTTAATGACATCAAAGATATGAGCTCACCCCCATATTTGTGCATCTCCCCCGAGAGCTGACTTGGCACCCAGATTTGGAGCATTTTACCATCAAATTGCTGCTCTTGAGCAAGAAATGGGACACAGCAGGGTGACAAGTCGACTGAATTTATATTCCACAGCCAAACCAAAGGCCTCATATTCCTTGACAGCTTGATAGGAGGTTAATTTAAGAAACAAAACCAGCATCATCCTGTCTATAACCTTAAGATGTGAAAACGACCACCCACAACAGTATTTTGCTTGAAACATCTGATAAGAGAAAACAGAATTTTAACCAAGAGTGTATGCACATGATTGCATGTAGTGTGCACATTTATGTGAATGTGCAGGCAGGGACCGTATCCTTCAGCTTATCTTGTGAAAACATGTCTTATTCTACTGTAAATATTTTCTCAAATGTATTCCAAAATTTCTCTTAGATGTCAGAAAGTGATGACTTATACTTAGACATAAACGCACAGATGTATCCCACCACAAATCTAGAGCGTTTGCTTTGAAATACTTTGAGCATTTTAAAATATAGACTTTAAATCTAACTGCCGTATAGATAGTACAAAAATGTGGGATGAGACTGTGCCTGCAGAGAGGCCAGAGCTGATAGAAAGTCTCAATGATGGAGCAATTACTAAATTCAAATGCAGTTTTTCAGTTCCACACTAAACTAGCTGTATTTAATAAGTGCTGTGTCTTTCTAGTTTCCATTTTTGCGTTGGCAAAATATGGCAAGTTTGTTGTCAGATGCTGTTAAAAAAGCAAACTTACATTGTTTTCATTACCTTAATCATTTTTACTGCCATTGTAACTCCAAAAAAATTTTTTTTTTCCAAAGTATTTTTTAATTTTCTTCCTTTACTTGTCTCATCAGTATGTACAATTTATTTATTTGTCTATTTATAAACAAATAAATAAAACCATATTTTAGTTTACGTTGTGCTCAAAGTGAACTTGCATTATTTCCCAGCTGAAACTGTTGACGGAAACAAAACAAAACAAAACAAATAAGTAACCAAACAAAAAAGCCATTATACAATGTCAATTACATGGAAGTGGTTCAAATATCTTAAAGGAATAAGGTACAGATTAAGATGATCTGCAAAATATGCCCTCTGTCTGTGCTCACCGAGATGGGAAAAACAATGAAATTTTCTTTTATCTGAAAAGGTATCCTCTTAGCAACCACACCATCATTTTAGGTTACAATCCAAGCTTACTTGTATTGTTTTACTAAAGGCAGGTATTGTATGTCAGTGGTCTGAAGGAACCACTTTTACAGCTTTCCCTGCCTCTGTATTGAGGCTTTAGAAAATGAGGACCACGATGGAGTCTTTTCGGCCAATCACGGGCCATCCATCCATCCATCCATCTATCCATCCATCCATCCATCCATCCATCTAGCTCCTAGCTAGCTATGAGCTGATTGGCTGTTGAAACAAGGGAAGTGCCTTACATTCTAAAACTGGCCTCTGGTGACTTGACAAGCTGAGTTAAGTTGAGCTGAGACTGACCAGTTTACACAGCTGCAACTTTCCCTGCAACTGTTTCATCTCATTGTGATCTTAAGTGTATAGTTACCTTAAAAGAGAGAGAAAAATAAGCAAAAACATGGAGGGGAAGGTGCAGCGGAGTTGTTTCCTTTAGAGTCTTCTGCCATAGAAAGCTTGATTTCTTGACATTGCTTACCTCTGCTTTAACTGCAAACCCTCGAGTATATCAGTATTTTTTTTTCTTGAATGCTTCCAAGATGCATTTACGCTCAGCTTTTTTGTGATTTGATGACTTTGATGATCTACTGACTTTTCATCCAACACCACCATGACACTGGGAAATTTTTAGTTGGCTATTGGTTGTAGTCTTTGTCTGTTCATGTTTATGTAAAATGATATTCAAGTTTCAAGGTTAGTTAGCTTGTGTGCCACCACCATAAGCAAAGTATAACATGTTTCCATTATTCAAATTAAGATCGTTTTTAAGATTTGATCATTAATATATTTCTAAGGGCATTAGTAGTGTAGATCTGAAGATAGATGAAAGTAGGATTAACTGATGACCTGAAAGATTCATGCTGCTTTGCTTTCACACTACTGACACATAGAAGTCGCAGGAGCCAGCATGCAGAGCAACAATGTGTTTGAGAGATACACTGGCAAGGTCAGGTTGTAGACTTCCTTTACCAAGCTGCACAGAGCCTGAAAGACATTATCATGAAGATATTTTAATAGTTACATTGTCACGCGCAAGGTACAACATTATCTCATTTGCGAATGAAAATATATTCCATATTTGATTAAGTTTGTGCTCAAGAGTCAGAACTGCGCACAAGATTAACTGTTGAAATTGTTATTTTCTCATTTTCATTTATCAAGAAATTATTTGCACATTCTTAATAATATTATGTACTCGAAAAAATCTGATCATCAGAGCAAAACTAATTAACTTTTCACTCATGAACCTTTCCCTGTGACATTTAAATACCAGTCATTGTGCTGGTTCCGAGAATAAAACTAAAACAAACTGCTAAAGATAATCCAATGTTGTGATATGTTTTTGTCAGGAGCCAGCTTTTCCAGTTATAATCTCCTTGATAATTGACAAAACACACAGACTAATTTGGTCACTATGTTTCTCTCCTTCTTTCTTCCTTATGTTCTTACTTTGAATCTTTCTTTGTAAGGACAGTTAGTAATCCAGCTGACATGCCTTGAAGACTTGCCTTGGTGCCTATTAATCTTTAGTCAGTGGACTCTCTGTTGATGACAGGGATGTGTTTATCTATTCCCGGGGTCCCTATGTCGTCACTCCATGACATGCCAGCCCTGGCTTTGTTCCATTGCTTTCTGAGTAGTGTTTTTGGTTCCCCAGCGCTGTGGGATTGCCTGGTTACCATCGAGAGGAGATTATTTCTTTCTGGCATTCAGCGTGTCATGGCAGTTATCCAGTAGGATGCTCTGAGGGCTATTGTCTTAAGGCTTGGGGAGGAGACGACCAACATTCAAAGCCATGTTTAAAGGCAAGGGGAGGGTAGAGTTGGACTGCTGAAGATGGATGGCCAACACTGCAGGATTTTTTAATCATTTTATACCGCATCACTTTGTACACAGTGCGCTGAAAAGGCAGGCGTGTTATATATTCTCCTGGTACAGGCAGGGTTTGTGGCTTGTTCTGTGCAGAGCGGTGTAACAGTACAACCGCT
>JAPXVT010000025.1:12922236-12932242 GCA_029823135.1 Acanthurus reversus
GACTTGTGTTGTAAAGCGCTTTGAGTAGTCGAAGAGACTAGAAAGGCGTTATATAAATACAATCCATTTACCATCGTCTGCATATAATAACATTCCAACACTCTGGTCATTTACTTTAACTCCTAAGTCTGTCACTGAATTCAATTCAGCTGCTACAATGTAAAGTTGTGTTTTCTTTAATAATTATCAAGAAACCTGGGAATTCTTTATGTAGGAAAATTACATACTGCTGTTGTATTTGTACACTTGGTATGTCCATAGCTACATGCTTAGCTTAACATAAAGAACAGACGCTTTTGGAAACAGCTTGTTTGGCTCTGTGACATTTCGGTGTTTAGCTGCAACCAGCAGCTCTGCAGGTGTGTGTGTGAAGATGTATGACTGTGTTCATGCCAATTAGCTAAAGGGGCGTAGCAATGGGAGTGGCCTATTTCAAAAATGTGCATAATGACAAAACGGATTCACAGATTTGCCTACAATTTAGTGGAAAAGTTCTTCATGAGCCAAAGGACAGCTGATTAACGGTTCAGGCCACAGGCAGAAAGGGGGCGTGGCAGTGGGGAGGCCTGTAACAAAAGGGTGCATAATTTCTAAATGCATTCATGTTACATGGCCAAACTTCGTAGAAACACATACACACTTTCATTGGTCATTGTTGCCCCACCCCTGCACTTTAGCCCCACCCCCTCTATAGCTGCTGTTCGCAGCTTTTGCAAATTTGTGCTTGTTGTACTGTAGAAAGTGGTAATTAAGCCCCGTCACACATGCAAAAAAAATTAACCAACACCTGCCTACATCTGGCTTTTGTCTTGAGGGAGAAAGCATACAACCAGCATTTACTCCAAATGACTCTGCTGCAGTCATGGATATTTATTGCCTCCACCTCCAATTAATGATGACGTAAACATGACACTTGGGTGAAAGCGTTAGCGTCTGTGCATCATGGTATCTTGCTTGCAACTGCGGAACAAACATTATTGTCAGTGGTTATAGTGTGTAGCAGTAATTCTCCTGATTCGAGCTAAAGAGGGCTACCACGGTCTCACTGGCTTCCATGATGCTTTCTACTGTTAACTACCCGTATCTGTCACGCTCATGACATCATGAACATGATGACATTAAACATCACACACCAGAAGGAACAAAGGCAGAAAGGCAAACTTGTCTGCTGCCAGTGTGAAAGGAGTCCATTGCATATTTTGAACAGATTTACTCTGGTTTTAAAACCCTGCAAAGACACGCTGATTGTGGCGCAAAAAGGTTATTTGTAAGCTTTAAAGAAAGCAAGAAAACAAAAAAGCCTGTGCGTATTCTTAAGAATGTTGATATATTCTTTTAAATGTACATTACAAGCACTTTGGGGAGAAAGATGTCATTGCACTGAGGCATTGAGTACATTGATATTGTACTCTGTGGACCTCCATCATCTCCATGTGGGCTGATGTGTCAGCCCTGACCATGGCTGCACTCCACATTTATCTGCCTGGCTCTGCACAGGCAATAACTCATGCTGCTACTTCATTACCTGGGATCCTGTGAGCCTGGACCAGCTTTGTTCTACAGTAGAGGGCGTCCATTAATCCCACGCTGCTATAATCTCCACTATCTTAATGACACCACCAAGAAAGACAGAGACAGAGGAGCAGGGGGAGACAATAGTTTTTGTTCGCTTAAAACATGATGAACCTTTGGAAACGCTCAATCTTGTTATCTTACTTTCTGCTTCCAATCAATGTGTTTGTAGGGGAAGTCTGTGTTGTAACAGCCAGACAGCATTGAATCACTTGGTTAAAAACTGTAGTGTAAGGTTTTATCAGAGGGCTTTCAAATAGTGTATGAACTTTAGGTCATGGTCCAATAACAGGACTTAAATGCAGATTAAATTCATTAGTGAGCACGAGGAAGGGACCTGTGGTCTGTTTGCATGGTGCTTATATATAAAATGAGGACATCTGTGCAGGAAGGTGACTTGTGGTCAGGTGACTTACAGAGGTGGCAAAAACAGTCATGAGTCAAACTGAATCAAGCAGATGGTCCCCAGTGGAGGTTTTTTTAAATAAAGGTATGTTTGTATAAGTTGTTGCTCTTCATCATCAATTTATTGTTTCCATGAGTTCAGACAGGTTTAATGCATTTGTGTCCTCATTAAAAACTTGGACATACGGTTTTAAAAGGATTTTGAATGTTTAATTCTATGTTTGCTACTGTCGAGACCCGTTTCTGCCACCAAATGTCAGTCAAACCTGCTGCATGTGTGTTATGTAGTCTTCTGGCATGCGTGAATTAGTGCATTGTGCTTCCTTATGCAACAAAGATCAGTTTGTAAAAAACATTTTTCCATTGTGCTAGTTTATGGAGCATTAAGCTCCCAGAGAAAAAACTGCAGCATGGTGCTGCAGGAAGCAAGATCTGCCTTTTTCATTGGTCTGAACAGATTGTTGTTATAGCAACAGAGCTACTTCAAATTACGTCAGTCTCAATATTTCTCCAGCAAACAGTCTTAATTAGACTAATATAACCAGACAACTTAAGACCGAGCGTTCCCTCATATGGGAATCATTGGCAACTGCTGAGTCTCTGTTAATTATAGAGTTTGGTCTCGACTTAATCTACGTGAAAAGTGTCTTTAGACAAAGTTGTAATGTTGTTAATTGGTGCCATATAAATAAAATTGATTTGCCTCCATAGTCTGAGGCCAACACTCTTTTTAAACTCGTTAATACAACTGGCCCTGAAGTCTCTGATGAGAGTTTAGCAAACAGGGCAGCTGTTTGCATCTCTGCATGCAGTCAAAGTTGGTTCCTGGCTATGATCTTTATTTCCAGTGTTAGTCAAAAACACCTAATCATAACCATAACCACATTTTCAAAGATGATGACAAACAGTACTGTCCTGTCTGTGCTAAATAGGTGGATAAATAGACCAACCAGTGTCAGTATGCAGTAACAGTTTTTGCCTCTAATCAATGCCTTTAGATAATGAAAGACACAAACACACTGGCAGAAAAAGTACAAAAAAAAAATTTTAAAAATTCTTTTTTGAATTTTGACTCCATACGTCCATTCTTTACCAGCTTACATCAAAGACTCTACTGATTTTATTAAAAAAATCGCGAGCATTACTGATCTCCGTGACAATGTCCCTCTGGTAACTCTAGACATTGCCGGCTTATATACAAATATTCCACGTGACGGGGGTCTGGATGCTTCAAGTTTCTATCTACGAGACCGGGACAATACATCTGTTCCGCCTAATCAGTTTATTATTGACCTGGCCGGTCTAGTTATGAAAAAGAATTATTTTTGCTTTAATGGGGATTTTCATTTACAAGTGTCTGGCACGAGTATGGGGTCTATTTGTGCGCCCAACTATGCAAACCTGTTTGTGGGCTTTTTTGAGAGAGACTTCGTTCTGAACCCTGAAAAAAATATCCATTTGCCCAAAATTCTCAAATGGTACAGATATATCAATGATGTATTCTGCTTATACCAGGGCAATTTGAATGAACTACACGACTTTGTTGCATTATTTAACAGTTTTAATAGCAATCTTCAATTCACTGTGGACTATAGCCATGAGATGGTACATTTTTTGGACATGTGGGTCAGCAAGAGAAACGGCACTCTGACAACTACCTTATATCGTAAGGAAACAGACAGAAACACGCTGCTTCTGGCGAGCAGTTTTCATCCTACCCCACTGAAGAGGGGTCTCCCTAAAAGTCAATTTTGCAGACTTAGAAGGATCTGTCAGACCACTGATGATTTCATAGAGAAAGCGACGGACATGAGAGCTAGATTTGTCCAACGTGGGTATCCTGAGGAATGGATTCAGAAAGCTTATGACACAGTCCTGAAAAAAACACGATCGGAATTATTGAAAAAAAGTCAGAAAAAAGAGAAGAGTTTTTCTGTTGCCTGTATCACCTCGTTTTCTCCCCTGTCGCATGTCATAAAACCTGTTTTTAAGAAACACTGGCACATTCTACAGTCAGATCCAGAGCTGTCTTCTTCGTTCAAAGATCTGCCTCTATTTGTGTACAAGAGAGGGAAAAATTTGAGGGATTTATTGGTCCACGCTGACTTCACAAACCAGCAACCCAACGCCTCATACATCCCCTTCCCAGCGGCAACTTTCGCTGTGGCCATTGTGCCCAATGCAATAACACATACAAAACCTACCACTTCAGCCGTCCTCACACAAACAAGAAGTTTCCTATCAACAGCATCATCACATGCGATTCCACGCATGTTGTGTATATGCTTTCCTGTCCGTGTGGTCTAGTTTATGTGGGTAAAACCACTAGAAAACTAAAACAGCGCATCAGTGAACATAAAAGCTCCGTACGCCGTAAGGAATACCCGGTGGCGGTCCACTTTAATGACGCTAGACATGATATCTCCTCCCTGCGTTTTTGTGGCATCGAAAAAGTTAGCCCTCCACGCAGGGGAGGGGATCATGACTTGTTGTTGAAACGTCGTGGAGCTTTTTGGATTCACAGTTTACAGACACTGTCACCTAAGGGTCTTAACGACGAGTTGCCTCTTCATGTGTGCTTATGATAGTTTGATGAGCCCCTTTTGCTAAAGAATGTCTAATGTTGTATTTTTGATATAAGTGGTATAAGAAAAGCGTGTCACATTAGAGCTTTTAACAAGTCCATCCTGTACTGATGTCCACAATACACTCAAACAAAAACAGAAAAAATTCAAATGCAACAGTTATATTTCTCCTCCCATCATTCACAAGTCAAAGTAAAGCATCTATATCTTCTTCTGTGCGCATAATAAGCTCACTTATGTCAAATTTTGTTCACTTTTTTAAAAAATCCAATCGGAACACGTCCTTGCCTAGATAATATATTCACCGGAGAGGTGCGGTATATCAAGATGCTGATTGAACAAAATGATTATTGCAGAAGTGTGTCTTTGGCTTTTTAACTCCAACTTGAGAAAAATGGAAATAAGTGTGTTTATATTTTTGTTGAGTGGATTTTTTTCATCCCTTTATTTCCTTAACACAGTGCTATCTCGTCACCCCTTTCTTCAATCGCTCTTTCCCTCTATCAGGGGAGCTCTTTGCGCTGGAATGAGATTAGATGAGTAAGGTGGTCGAATGTGGCAGATTGGGAGTAAAATGTGAGACAAAGCAATTGCATTTCATATTGAATTGGGAATAAGGGACAACATGGACTCCCCCTGCATAGCCTTCATCATTTAGACACCATGCAGAGACAGATGAAAGTTCAGAGGAAATTGAAAGGCCTTATCAGTCAGCCTGATAACCCCACAAGTTATGGAGCCTGTCACTCTTTCAACTCTGACATCACATGCATTTTTTTCCCAGAAAAATGCAGCTGTAAATTTTGGGTTTGAGAATGTACAACTTCAAATGCGAAACAGCACTTGAATGTATACAGGACTGTTTTTTTCACTTTTCACTAAATTTGATGACACGTTGGAATCTTAAAAGAGGACACAACACAACAGTCTATCATGATTTCGTGTCGGTTTACCGTTTTTGAAGGAATGTATTTATAACGTTGATTTGCTTCCTCTTCTGCCCTCGGAGTCAATGAGTGAAAACATGGACAGTGCCATCTGCCATCACAACCCACATTGTGGTCAAAGGTGGGTTTGAAACCTGGATGACAGAAATACAGCCCAATATTTTCATTATTTGACAGCAGTTAAAAACCTTTGTTGTTGTTACATAGCACCGTTACATCGTTACTGTTCCCCAGAGATAACCTTTTTTGCGACTAACGTTACTGCTGCTATTGATAGAGCTGCAGAGCAGCGAACTGTAATGTTACACCATTGGATGATTTCAATTCCAAAAAACAAGGACAAGTGGTGAGTTTTAGCCTAGCCTCCTAACACTATTTCTATTCGTACTGTTGTTCAAGGAAGTTTAGTGTGTGCAACATGCAACCTAATGTGAGGTGTGTGTACATGTGTGTGTGTGTTTATTGTTGATTGTTGATAAGTGAAGACTACTCTTTGTGTGTGTGTCCAGCCTAAATTGGTAGGGGATCTTGGAGCAGCGGTGGGCCCCGGAGGTGAGGTATGCAGGCCCACAGCCATGTGGACACACTCTGTCACTCACCAACCACTGCCCCATTGCCATATGGGTCAATCCAGGGGTTGTGTGGCCACGGGAGTTAACCCCAAAAGATAAATCTGCTTTGGAAGCACACAAAAGGCAAAATCAGCAAACTGAGACCTGGCAGCCCCGTGCAGCTTCACCCTCCAGAGGGTCCGCTTGAGTCCTCTCACGCCACCAGAATATCAGTAGTGTGGAGCCAAGCTGTGGAGACAGGGACCTCACACCCCTTCCTTCATGTTAAATCCACTCTTTACGCAAGTTATCACTTTCTTAGCAGAACGGTGGGGGCAGGTTGTGGATGAAGACTGGAAGCCTCTAGCTTGTGTCTTGTACAGAGGTGGCACAGGCAAAGTGGTCGCTGTATGGATGGGGTTTTGGAACAGCATCTTACTTTGGCAGCTACCAAAACTTTTCATAGTCTGCACTGCTAACCCCTCAACAGGGGAAGGGTTCAGAAAAGACGACCCTAAACATTACCTGTTCCTCCCTGACCTAGGTGGCAAACCACAATCGTCAAGGCATCCCTCACTGTGGTCGCAAAACCAAATATATTAGGAATCTCAACATAGCAACCTGAAGTGTGCAAACTCTCTTGGATATGTCAGATGTTTCAAGACCCCACAGGTGCACCACAGTTGTTGCCCACAGTCTTGGCAAATACATTTACATTGCTGCCCTGAGCAAGACCTGGTTCCCAGGGGAGGACTCACTCACAGAAGCTGGCAAAGGTTACACCTTTTTCTGGAGGGGCCATCCAGAAGTCACCCGACGACTGCACCAAGTTGGCTTTGCAATGAAAACCAAACTCCTCAATAACATCCTCGAATCACCCCAGGGAATCAGCATAAGATTAATGACCTGGTGCATTCCACTTGCCAAAGAACGCTTTGCTAGTCTCATAAGTGCATACGCACCATTCCTGGTTGCAGATGATGGCTCAAAGGATGCATTTTACGAGATCATAGACAGTATACTGTCAAAATACCTTTCTCCGACAAAATCATCCTTATGGGAGACTTCAGTGCCAGAGTGGACACTGACAATCTTCTCTGATCGGGAATTATTGGAAAACATGGCATAGCAACTCAAATAGCAATGGCCTAAGGCTCCTGTCAATCTGTGCCGAACACCGGCTGATCATCACCAATACCATTACACAGCATAAAACATCACAGATGCACCCACAATCTATCGTCAAAAACTGCAACTTTAAATTCTCTAAACCTAATATTTCTCATCTCTGTCCTGTTGCCTCCTAATGTGATCTAGCTGTATTTCCCACTGCTCAGTGTGGTTCCTCTTTCTGGTTCACATATGTCATGGGTGGCGAGAGACTGACAGACAAGGGACAGAGTCCGTAAGATAGAGAGAGAGAGAGAGCTACATTTGTCACTATATCAGAAATTCTGCATGCAATTTGCTGCAAAGTAGCAAAGGCTCTCTAGTTTTCTCTTGGTCGCATTGTTCACAATGAGAGAGAAGCTTTTTGCTATATTTTGGAGTGAACCTGAGAGAATAACGGGTCCCCATGCAGTGTCGCACTGCACTGTAAGAGCAGAGAGTAGGACCACTGTCCCTCAGGAGAGATGCACTGAGAGAAAGAGAGAAAAAGAGAGAGCAGTAGGTGAAATTGGTGTCATGGTAAAATTTTCACACCTCAGTGTGAGATGACTGGCAGCTTATTACTTTGTTGGGAGACCTATTTCAAACACTCTGTTGAATATCAAGGGGGACAAAAGGAGGAGTTGTTTTAGGACACTATATAAGGCAGTAAAATACAAAATAAATAGTGAGGTAGCACTGTGAATAATACACAGCTTAAAATGATTTTTTTTTTTTTTTTCAATTTGTTCAGAATTCTTCATTCAAGGCCAAAGCTGTCATTCACTGGAGATTGCTCATCTTAGGCGGGCTTCAAACTGCACTTGGTACTGAAGGTTATTCTTTACAACCTAAACATGAAGGCAGCACATCTATACACTTCGCCCTTGTGTCATGCCTCCTGTTCACCATGCAAGATGTGAGGCAGCAGGCATTATGCCATTAGGTTTATCAGTTTTTACCTGAAGGGGTGGTGTTTGCTGGTAGTGTAGTTACTCAAAAAAAAGCAATTTTTGTACATTACGAGATACTCTTTAAAAAAAGTAATGCTTTATTTCCCTTAATTACTCACTGCTAAGAGTAGCTACGCTATTGGTACATTACTTTTGCATTATCCCGTGACATCACTGAACTGCCAACTGACAATATTAAGTTAAACCTTACGTATACCCACATCAGCACAGATGCTTATTCTAATAAGAAGGACAAAGGGCATACATAAGATCTCTCTTTTTATGCTCTTTAATACAACAAAGCCAACAGCAAAGTTGTGAAGATAGGGTGGTTAAAGAACTTAAAGTAACTTAGGTATTTAGAAAATTGTTTGGTTGGTAACTCTAATATGATTACTGCTGTTAGCAACAGTAACGCCTTACATTTCTGCATTACAGACAAATGTAATTTGATTACAGTAATGCATTTCTTTGTAATGTGTTACCCCCAACAATGGTCATCAATCGCATTTTACCTCTTCCGGAATTACAACAGTTCTTTACAAAATCTATTTTATTTAGACTTCTTTCATGCACACTAAACCTGATTGAATTTCCTTTAATATGACAGCTCATTTTACCCAGAGTACATTTTGGAATAGAATTTAAAAGTGTTAGAAAGGTTCAGTCCAATTGCAGAACAAACTCAAACTTTCAGCAGACAATGATGCATGTCAAACAAAAATAGAACTACACTTAATTCTCTGACAGAAGAAACCCTTGTGAAATATATTACTATATCTGAAATATCAGAGATCTTAGGGATGTTTGAGAATAAATCAGGTGTCGCTGCGATCACTGCAGTATTGTGTGGCAGTATGGAAGTGTCAGCCTGTTTTCACATGCAAAATAATGTCTTGTACTGCCTCATGGCAGGATTGTTCAGCTCTGCTCTGTCTGATCCACTGATCAACCAATCAGCTCAGAAAGCCATCATTTACAGTCAAACTCTGCTCACACCAGCTTGCTGTGGGTTTAGTCCAATCAGATTAAGGTTCATTTCCGAAAAGCTTTTCAAAGCCAAACCAGAACCCTGCTATTTCACTTACATTCAGGCTGTTATGACCTACATTAACCATCTACTGGTTGTTTATTAGGTCTTTACTGGAAGAAGAACATTATTTGAGGGTGAAAAAGTTATGATATATCTCCTGCAATTAATGGACTATTTAACTACTTTTTAGGAGAAGATGATGACTACCAAAATCAGTACTTAAATGCCCTACTCTGCTGCAATCAAACAAGCAAGAACAATTTTTACATCTAAAGCATGACAGGGTGTCAAAGCCAGTAATTTATGGGAATGCAAAAGGTGTGTGGCAGGTTAACTCTGCTGCGCTCAAAGAAGACCTGATTTGATCTATTGTTGCTGCTTTGCAAATCAGAAGGGAAATTTAGTAAAATTAAAAAAAAGCTTATGACCAAAAACGAGACAAGACTACGAAAATGTCTCTGAACATAAACTGGATGTTTTCAACTTTCCATGACTACACCGTGGCGACACACTTGTCGGATGCTGCCGACAGAATGACACATGGTTGAGTACATTGTAAATGTGCTAATACCAGTGATGACACAGAAGACACAGCTGAACTCACTCACCATCTGCCATCTACTAGGCTTCTTAAAAGGAACTTGTGTTAAAAATAAGTATTTCGGGTTGTTATCACCCAGTTTTGGGGGGATGGGTGTGTGTATATACACACATATATATATATATATATATATATATATATATATATATATAAAATCAGTTGTTGGACCCTTGACTGCTTGTGGAACACCTGGGCTGAGAAAGTATGAAG
>JAPXVT010000025.1:13043646-13060644 GCA_029823135.1 Acanthurus reversus
CCTCTCAGTCATGAGATACAGGTCTGTGTGTGTCATACACACGCGCGCACACACACACACACACACACAACACAGAGCAGAGAGGCAAACAGCGGAGTGGATGAAGCGTGCGCTTTGGCTACTTTCAAAATTCAAAATCCAGCATTATGAGAGAACGTGACAGAGAGAGAGAGAGAGAAAAACATTTTCAAAATAAATAAACCAAACTAAATATTTACACAATTCAACATGTCCAAAGTCCAATGTCCAAGCATAAACCTACTTAGCAATACCCCCTTTTCACAACTCAGTAATTAACAATTAATAACCATATATTGACTTCCATTTTTAAACCTTATTATAATCTAATATTTAGACCTATTGTCCACTTGATACACATTCATGAAAATGTAAAATTTTTGTATACATATGAACACATACATACATGCACATATATACATACATTTCACCAACATACAACTGCATCTACGTACACACTCCCATACGCATGAACCTTTGCAACCAAATACGTACATACATAATACAACAAAAGAAAAAGCATAAATAATGTAAATTAGAAATAACAATCTGTGTGAACACCTGGTGCTTTTCAACGCCCTTCTTCCTCTCTGAACTTCATGAAAATCATTTCCTCACACCTTTTGTTAAACTAATTAGTGCTAAGCCAGGGCGGCTGCGTTGACACTTTGTTTTTTGCTGTTAAAAGTCGCTATTTCCGTTGCATATATGCAAGGCGGTTAGCGAGAGGTTCTAGGATAAGGGGGTTGAACCGAGGACGGCTCGCGAGCGATCGTCTTTCCTTGGAATAACTTCACCTTTTGTTAAACTAATTAGTGCTTGAACATTGCCTTAACTCCACACCTATATTGTTCCACAGCTTCACTCCACGGACTGAAATACAAAAGCTTTTCACTGTTGTACGTACAGTAATGTGCCTTTCAGAGTTGTGGGTGTATTTATAGCTCCTACAATACATAACTGTGGGCCAACAATCAGAAAAAAATTAAAACTCTCTATGCAATTAAAACTATTATGCAAAATGCAAAATCATAAACCAAAAGGAAAACTGTTGTAAGTCAATATGGTGGAACTTAGCAACAAGTAATAATTTTGTGGTCATGTAAATTCATTATAAATGTAATGCATCTAACTTTCATGAGGGTGTAATGACGGTGAAAACGGACACAATCATTAGCTTAAATGCACGCCTTATTCTTTTCGAGTTATATGGCTAAAAATACACAAAAGTACATTTTATAGGAATTCCCAATAAACACAAGTCATAGACACGCAAAGATCAAGTCCCTGCCCCTTGTACACACCGCCCATAACTGCTACTGATTGGATGGTTTAGTAAGGTCGTCAGATCGTTCGGTCACAGCCATGGCGGAGCACTGAAAAGATGATTAAACTTAACTAACTTGACTAGAGAAAGCAAAGACAATTTGGTGAGGTAGGACTTAAATGGGGTTGGGGCCACAGCTCTGTCAACATGTCAGGGAAGAACTACAGCACTGACTGCAAGCCAGAGTCTTGTTTCACAAAGTGATCACACATAGTTTACGTTCTACATATGATTCTTGCTCACAAACAGATGAATGCAGATGAACACATAAACATATGAATTTACACATCTTGCAGTGTACTTGTGTAACATGCATGGGTAACTAATGTGATATTTGTTTTTGCTTGTGGAAGTGTTAAAATGAACGCTAAGTCAATTTTTTTCTAAACTTTATGATAAACATCTCAGAACTTATTACTGACCTATTATTAATGAGGGATCTCATCAATAGTCTGATGATTTCTGCAGAAAAAGAGGAGAGAATAATCAAAATCTGGTGGAAAGCCTAAAATAAAAGAATGGAAGCTGTGACATAAACCTCCATGGTTGTAAGGATGTGATTCCTGTATGTACTTTCTTAGGCTGTCCAAATACTTTTGGCCATGAAGTACATGATATTTGCCTCATTAAATACTTTTGGCAAAGTTTGCTTGTAGATGAGGTCAAGGAGAAGTAACAATGGATGTAGACACAGGGGAAATTAATGAAAAATTTAAATAAAATGATCAATTTAATTGTAATTAACTTCTCTTAGAGCATATTTGATCTGGGATTTCAATTTCTAATCAAATTAATCTCCCTTTCTCTGTCTGCGTCTCTCTTGCTGTCTCTCTCCTGCTCTCCCTCTGATTACCCATGGAGAGTGACTCAGAGTTGATTAGCCTTCCTCACCCCTGTTTGACTGTGGCAACCTTATTTTCTAATTACATTACGTTTGACATGAAGCTCACAGGGCATGCCTTATTCACAGATGAATCGCAAATATACCAGCGCCGTATACACACTATTTGATTTGATAAAAATGAGACGATAACAAAAAAAAAACAGGAAGCAACACGCAGATATATGTATGAAGAAATCAAATTTAATAATGTACTTCTGGGAGAGAAATATTGATGCTGCTGGCTCTGAAAGTGCATCTCAGGGGCCCACGTGTGTCTTAAAAACTGTATTTTTTTTTTGAAGTTGTACTGCTATTCTGTTGTTATGCAATAAATAATGTCCATGTGGAGTAGTAAAAAGGGTCTAACTAAACTATAGCTGCTGCTGTGGGGAGCAGGAGTGAAAACCAGATTTGTAGGTGACGGAAATAAAGCTCTGTGCTTGTGCCGAAGCTTTTACATCTCTTTCTTTAATGTTTCCTATGGCCCTTTGTAGACTGTACAATACAGCTCCACTATGGGGAGCTGTGTCTCTGTGTCTGCTCTCTCCCTCTCTGCGGCTTCATTTCTCCTTTCTCTGGCTCCCTTTCTGTCTTCCTTTCTGTCTGTCTTTCTACTCGTCTGTCTCTCGCGGGCACATAGCATCATACGCAGTAGCTGTGGGCCGTTGTTGTGCATGTTAAAAGCTCAGCTGGGAAGTCAGAATCCCTTGGACTGATGCTCTGTGGCCTCAGTGTTTCACAGCTCTGTAGCTTGGACCGACCATCTGGGTCGGGGCGGGGGAGGTGGTGTATGTGTGGGGAGAGGAGTGTGTGTGATATGAGTGATAGAGTGTGGGTGGTGTGTAGGCAGGCATGTGTAAGTAGGACTCTTTGTTTATCTGATAGCTCAGCATGATGTATGTAAATTTTGAAAAAAAAAATTAACACACATGCATGCACAGGAACATATCAGGTCTGCCCTGTACAGGTGTGTATGGTGTTGTTAAGGGTGTGTGAGTCTGTGTCTGTGTATGCAGGGTGGTGGGGGGTTGGTGGTGGGGGTGTAATCTTCCTGTTGGTCTTTATGCATATGCAACAATCCTCTACTCTGTGGGCAGCTCTTGAACTGGGATGAAAAAAAAGGTGTTCTCACTCCAAATTAGCAACTGCACACCATGCAGCTTTTATGGGGAAGGAGTGCTTTTGTCTAGTTTACTAAGATGAATGGCTAAATCCAAAAACTAGACCAACAATTACGGTCTCTCATTTTCAGAAACACCTTTTCCCAGGAAAGTGGGAAAAAATCTTCACTGCCTAACCTTTCAAGTTTTTTATATCTGTCCATCATTTAATATCTTCCTGATTGTAATGTCAAATAGTATAGGCTCAGTTTTATATAAAAAAAAGGTTACAGTATGAAATAATGAAGCTTAACTTAAAACACAGACTGTAAACAAATAGATATATTAATTATGATCGTAACTAGCAGTAGATTGCATAGATTTTGGATTGGTTCAAGCCCTCCTAGCAGAGCATTCAGTAATGTGGTTGCTCTGAGACAACTGGCAAGATTCTGTCAGCAGCAGCTGTCTGGCCAAACTCACAGAACTGGTTTGTTTGAGCAGCAAAAAGAGGCATCTGAGCCTTATAATTAGAAACAGTTCTCCAACAATTTAGCTTTGCGCTCCCATTAGGGGCTGGACAGATTTTTCTTTTTTTTTTCTTTTTTTTTTTTACATTCACTTGTTTTGGAGGCACCCTACTGTCACCATATATCCCACATTCTTGCGCTTTGTCTAATGGAGTCAGCAGGTCTTCCTCTTCACTTTAAAATTTTTTCTCTTTGTTTGTGCCTGGTGAGCATGCCAGCATTTGCACCATGTGTGCACCTGTTCTTAGAGGTAATGAGAGAAGACCTCTGGCTGGGTATTACATGTTTGGCCAAACACACACCTATGAATTGATGAAATGATCGTGCAAAGCTTATAGGATTATCCTCTGTGCACCAGGAGCGCAGCAGGCATGGCAGAGCTGCTTCCCCTGGCACACGATGGCAAAGGTGGATTTAGACATTCCTTGAATATATTAAAACCTTTGCGCCTAGCGCTTGTGCCACAGATGAGCATAAAATAAGGCCCATAGTCTTTGTACTATCTTTAATTAAATTTGGTACATGTAACATTTTAGGACCATTTACACAACAGTTTCTCATTTTACCTCTCATAACTTTGTTTCACCTTTTGTTTTTTTAAGTTAATTTTGGCGTCAAATCAGTTAACCTAGATATAATTGAAAAGTCATTATATAAAATGCAATGTTAATAATATACAGGTTCCATACAGTCTAACTATTAAGGATTTTTGGTTTTCACCAAGATGGCCAGAATTCAACTACCACTACAGGAAAAGTTTCATGTCTTTCAGTCAACATTCATCTTCTTGCCACACATTCTTAGGGCATGATTTCAACTAGACATCAACCCTGTGCAGTACATAGTACAATTTGAACTCTATATAGGAATTCTACTGTTATTGGTGCTAAAACATCAGAGCCTTTAAGTACGTGCCAAAATAAATAACCACATTATCATGTTACGTTTTTTAAAATATTTTAGCTAGCATCCCAACTTCTTTGGAATTGTGATGAAAGAAAAGGGAGAGAGAGAGAGAGAGAGAGAGAGAGAGAGAGAGAAATATATACGTCTCCTCATTTACAGTATAATAGATAGTTCTGCAAAAGTTAACGGATAAAAGTCACCTCTAACTGGAGCTATGGCAGTGCTATGAATTTTTTTTTTTCACCTGCATAAGCAAAGTTCAGTATTTTATCAGTCAGCGAAATGCCAACTGCTTAAAAAAGTGCAATAACATGCTGCATGTAATCTATTTTTAGCAGAAAAAAAGTTCTATAATAGGAAGCTGATTAATGATTTCCAGCTTCATACTTTTAAATCATAGTTTATTTAAAGTGAGAATATGCTCCTAATCAGGATTTTCTGTCATAGAGGTCTTTGGTTCTGGTGTCAGTCAGGTACTCCTTTAGAACTCGAGAAAGGTCTTTAAAAAGTCTTAAAAACGTATCCCTCACTGAAGCTTGTAAAAATGGTGGCTACAAATTAACTAGAGTTGCATTGTAGCAACAGCATAACAACATCAAAACATTCACAAAAACATGTCACATTACTTGTGCAACACAATTTGCATAATAATAAGTCTAAGGCATTCATTGTTCAAGTCGCAGGTATCTGCTACTTTACATGTGACAGTCAGAGCTGCTTTTTCGTTAGAGTAAAGATGAACATGATCTAACAAAACATTTACACTTAAGACATAATTAAAGACAAATGCAGACAATAAAGTGCATACATTTAGTAAAGCCTGAAGCTTATTTTCCTCATTATTGTTACAAAGAAAACCAAGTCAGCTTTTTCTTTGAAAACTAATGTATTTACATGAAAAAAATGCCACACCAGTCCAGCATATATCTTACATCACATTAGTGGTATTTGATATATCATGCATAAATTAATAAATCTGACCTTTAGTGACCGTCTGCTACATTAACTGGCTGTCAAGATTCAGGCTTCCCTGAAAGCGTTTGGCATTAAATTCTGTGTGATCGTCCCCTGGTTTGCAGCAAAATTAATGGTAATGGCTCATTGGTGTTTAAACTGATTTTTTCTTTTTAATGTTATTAAGCATCTTTCATTGATTAAACGTCCATGAGATATACATTACTGTACAAACCTGCAATACTATATCTAATTTATTCTAATTAAAAACTGTGAAAGAAATATTTCAGTGTCAACAATATCTACCAAAGAACTCATGCATATTTATTCATTTTACCTCATGCTTGCTGGCACCAGTCATGCATAAGTGGTTGCCAAGTAGTTGCCACAAAAGATGAATATATAAAGTACTGCCTTTCTGAGAGGGAGCAGAAAGGGAAGAAGTGCTATAAAAAAAGATGCATTAACGGTGCCAACAATGTATAGTTTTCAAAAAGCTATGACTTTAGGGATTATAGTAACTGCACTAATCAATATTTTTCCAGATGTTGTCATGTGTTATCCCCTACTTCAAATGCATAGATTTTAGGAGGGTCGTAAATAATAATTTTATTCAATGTGCTATTGAAGCGTAATCTTTAATTTTTATTAATAGTTACTATAACATCTCTGCAGTAGCCTTCATTGAATTAGTTTGAACAATCTTGAGTTGGTAGTTCAAGTAGGAATAAGGGTTCCACTTTACAGGAAGTCTCTCTACTTAGCACAATAAAGCACTAAACAATTTATAAAAGGTTTGTGACACATTAGGCTAATGTAAACAGATACAAATACAGAAACATACAGCTGTAACAGTGTGAATGTAACCCTAATCGCCGACGAATGCTTTCTATTAATAAATCCTTAAAAACGTTGTTTTACCTCACACAGGCTTTTTACCCACTTCTGGTCTGAATTAATACTCTCCTCCCATTAACAAACACGTGTTCGCCGATTGAAATTTGCATATGCTTAGCCTACAAATTTGGATGTGCTGACTGACTGCGCCTGTTCAGCACAGTGTAAACTGCAGCAAACCTGCTACCTGCCATCCTTCGTGACAAATACTACAACCACACAACTGTGTACTACACTAAAAGGCAGAGCGTAATCAAATAAATATGCCTGCTGAAAATGTCCGAGGACCTCAGAGCACCTGTTCTCTTCGAGGGCCCTCCCCTAAGACAGTAGGGTCACAGATGAGTGGAAGTTGCACACAGGTGTGGATTTGGACCTAATCAGGAGGGCAGAAACTAGTTACACAAACTGGCGTAACACCCACTTTCTGTCAACTCTCCTTACTCCCGTCGTAAGTGAAAAGTCACTGTGTCTCCAGCAGCTCTGTGCTGGCTTCGCCATTGCAGCTACAGGGATTCCGCTAAAGAGGCCTGCAGCAGGATGTAGTTGTATCATCTGTCCTTTTGATGGCGGGGCCGGTGGGCAAGTAATGTAATCGGTGTATGCCCCACCACCACAAAACACCAGGAACACCAACTACCTTGGCAAGCCCGATATATATAAACACGCAATGCTTGCATGCTATTCAAAGACTTACCCGTAGAGTGTAATATTAGCCGATATATTGAATACTGGAATTTTCTTGCTCCCTAATATCGGTGTTGGCAATGGCCTAAAAAATCCCATATCAGTTTGACCCTGACATACAATTTGATGAAAATAGGACAAACATGTTGAAAACAAAAATAGCTTGACAGGGCTTTGCATCCACTATTGTATCCCATCTATCTATCCACCCATCCATCCATTAATGATTTAAAATTGAAAAGGTGGAAAGTTCATCTGTACCTTAACATTTCATCAGCTATAGTTTCTCAGTGTGGTATCAAAAATTGTGGCAATAATGGAAAAGCTGTGTCCATGTGCAAGTGTGTATCTATGTGCATATGAAGCGCATGTTTATTTTTATTTGCATTTGGGTTTTTTGATTGGACAGTTCAAAGTGGAAACTGCATCTCCCAAAGAGTTTACTGCAGGTGGTGTTTGCACAATAATACACCATGTCTCTGAGTTCCACTCCTTGTTTGAATGCCTCGAAGCAACATCTAGCCAAGTCTTCTTTTTGCCTGCCTATCATTGTTGCTGTCACTCCAGTAGTTGCTTGTCACTTGCATTCTGTGTTGTAAAGCTGTTAATTTATTCATCTTTTTGCCAGGCATACTGTATTTAATTTGTGATGAAAGAACTGGAGCAAGAGACAAAATGTTCCCATATTATGCTTACATAAAGCTGAACTTTTTTCGGGTAATATATGTATGAAGGTGAGATGCCTCCTGGCTTTGGCTGAATTTATCAGCAGTTTTTTGGAGGAAAAAAAGGAGTAAAAAACACTATCTACTGTAAATTGCAATGCCTTAGATTACATTTGAACAGCATTGCAGTGTTCATTATATATACTCCCCCACCCCCATCCTCACCCCCATCCTCACCCTCCCCTCTCTCTATTGAATTGACTGTTTTCAAAGACCACAGTTTTGGGGGGTTTAACATTGGCTTTTTTAGTAGTAATAGTGAAGCAATAGTAAATAATATTGAAGAATAGAACTTGAAGAAATGAGCCAATATGTTCATATGACAACATATGTTAATAAAAACAAAATACAAAACCAGCACAGATGGAAATATTCGACATAATAATATTTCTTTTTTAACGATCCAATTTCAGCAGTCATTTAGTGACTGACCGAAGAATGCTGTGCTTTTTGGTGCTTGCAGTATTTGTTTAATGCTTCTACAATGAGAACTGATAGCAAGACTGATCACGTAAGGATGGATGGTGTCTCATAAGTCAGTCTGCTGACATCAACCATTTGGTGCAGTTAGATTATTGATCTTAACAGTACAATAGATTTGTTTTGCTCTTTATGTAAGTGCTATCAATCAGAGTCCAAATTTGTGCACTTGCTTATACAGCATGGGGGTGTTGCATCTAAGGAACTTGTTGATGTCAGTATTAAAATCAGAAACATTTACTCATGTTTGCTTCATTTGCTCTACAGTAACTGACCTTTAACTGGAGGATAACTGCAAACACCAAACAAATATTTAAAAGACAAAATCATGGAAGTAAATCTGTTCCGTCTGATTTTGAAATTAAAAAGCCATTGAATTTCTGGAGCTAAATATTTGTGCATTGAAATTATCTATCTGAATTTTTTGCCACTGAATCCAATTCTTAAAAATTTTAATTAACTTATTTTCACCTTTATTTTTCAATGTTTCTAAATTTAGAATTAAGCTTTTAAAAGAAACTCATGCGATATATATCCAAGTCGCTCAAATAGACCAAATTCAGATCCCAAAATACAAAGTATACAAAATTCAACTAATATATTTTCAAGCTGCTCAAATTCGAAAGGCCAAAATCAGATGCCAAAACATGAGGTATAAAATTCGGATTAAACCTTTTGGAACCCAAGGATAAGCAGTCGATTTTTGATCAAGTCAAGCCAATATGCAGCCAGTCAAGTTGGACTTTGTTGGTCATGTGACACTGATGCAGGAGGATGCTTTGGTATAAATATTGCAATGTGTAAATATTTAGTGCTAGAAATTCAATGGCTTTTTATTTTCAAAATCATTCCATACAGGTTTTAGATCTGCAAAGTTTTTAAGGTTTTTCTCATGGGGAACTTAGGGCTCAATTTCATACAAACCTTCACTTCTGTTCTTCAAAAAAGAAAAAAGGATGCTTTAATAGACATCGACCCTACTCATGTCTTCGTGGTGAAAAACTGCATTCAAATACCTGATGTTTTCGATTAAGTTTTGCCAAGGATGACAACACACTGAAAATAAATTGACACCATTAAATATTGGAGCAACATCCTATGACACTACCTCAAGAAGATGTGAACTTTTTGACCTACCGGTATTCTGCATTTTACTGGGGGGTGGCAGGGGGGTGTAGGAATCTGAATACACTGGAAAAAAAAACATTTTTGGAATGAATTTCAAATATTTTCCATTTGACTCACTTATCTTTGCTGTCAAAGTGGGACAGCACAATGCAGGATGCATTCTAGGAGAAAAATGGTGACCACATAAACATATTTTAGGCTGTTTCTGCAGGTCAGATAAGTGGAATTTGTGCAAAGAATGCCACCTTTCCTATCACCATTAATTTCAATAGTGCACCCTGTTGCTCTCGTATACAAATACATTTGAAAATCCCAAGGCACCAAGGAATCCGTCTAGGATTATGCTTCCTGGTACATTGGTGCCTCACATATTAATTGTTTGCTGCCCCTACAAACTACAAAGAAGGCTTCAAATATTCCCACACGATCCCCGGATACCCTCTGGGGCAGATGCAGCACCTGTCACCAGGATGCAGTGTATGCACGTTACTATGTCTGGGAAAAGTGTCAGCAGTGCGATGAAACTACGCATATAACCATTTAAAAGACAGAATTCTCTTGCTTAGAGGTCTGTCCCGAAATTCTGATGCTATTGAATATATACATAGATTCTTGGCATCCCTGCCAACATGGGTAATACTGTCTCCTTTGATGCACACTTGCTATCATAAGTACACAAATTACATATGCAGTGTTGGGTAGTGTTACTCCTGAAGGTAACTTGTTTCACTGCAACATTACTGTCAATAAAAAATGTAATTTGTTATGTTACAGCATTACATACTGACAAAAGTAGCTCGTTAGAGTACTCTTACATTACCAAAAGTGAAAACCCCTTTGCCTTTTCTTGCGCATATGCTGCTTGTATTATCCACAGGATGCGCGTCGTATTGTATTGATTCTTCCAACACTGAATGTCAAGATTCAAAGACCAATAATCTGTATCTCTGCAGGCTAATGACAGACAGCTTTATTCGCTGTTTTATGTTTACGAAACTTACCATCGAGTAGTTAGGAGTGCTGTCACCTCTGCTATTGTACCACCTCACTCTGCCAGGTCGCTGTACTAAAGTATAATCTGTCTGCCGCACACACTGGCAGTGACACAACCGCAGCACACGGTCAGGTGCCTGCCTGCCTACCTGCTAAAAAGTAAGAGAGAAACAGAAACGGTGCAAATTTGCGGCAGATTTTCTTTTTTTGTAGCAAAAAGGTACAGGAACAAGTGTAAAAAAAACAACTAATAATAATAATAGTAACGGATTACTTTAAAAAAAATAAATAAATAATTAACAACTGAGTACTTAAATTGCAGACGCATCATTTTGAATCCTTATTCCAAGAAGAACTTATAGGCCAACAACAATCCTCTTAGTCAAGGCAGTTGAGGTCATATTGTTTAACTTAAACAAAAAAGATATGTGGCGCTCCTACGAGAAACCGAGGCTCTAACATATCAATGAGCCAACGCTATGACGCTCACTCTTCATGTTTACGTTTGATGTCTACGGCAGCCATGCTGGTCGGCAGCTAAGTATTTCTGTTTTCTCTGTCCCTGCAACTAGTTAAATATTGTCCCTTGCTGGTAAGTTGTCTCATTGCTCCCAGGTAGTGAAATTCATCGCACTGCTTCAAGACTAACACTACGCAACACAACCTCTATTTGATACCTACGTTTGATTGATAAAAATTTCACGCGATCAACAAAATTCTTAATGATCAGTTAACAATCATCGATTAATCATGCCCACCCCTACTTCATTTCATCACCGTGTGCTAAATCAAAAGAAGACCAGAAAACATCGCTCATATTTTGGCCTGGCTTTGGTTTGTATTTAAAAAATAAAGTAAAATACATAAATACTACCTGAAAAACTCTGCAGGAAAAAACTATTTTCTCACACACATTAACAGTCACATCATTCAGACCCATTTTCAACTTGATGCAGTATGTCTGCAGTTGGTAAGGGGGCTATGTGTTGGACCCTCTCAGCTCTCTGTACTGATGTGCACTAAAAACACTGACAAATGGCTTCTGATGGAATCAGTGGTGGGAAGACTATATCCCCCGCTGCTTCATAGAGTGGCCAAGAGAGCATAGCATTAAGTGAGAGTTGTACATTAATACCTACAGACTGCAGCCTCACAAACACATATGGTTGAAAGACTGAGAATGAACAAACATTAAATCTCCTTGAGATACGTCCCCTGTATTTACTGTAACCATAGTCACAGACTGAGTAATATTCAGCTGTGATAAGAGTGTTTTTTTGCTGCTGAATTTTCAGCATTAGGTCATTGTAATTGGTGGCTTGTGGCACTGTAATTGTGCCCTTCTATTCCGTTTTGATTTATCATAGTGTAATACACCTAGATCTCTGGCTTGCAAGCTACAATCACCCCTGTGGGAGCTTGTGAGCAGTCAAAGGTTCAAATATTTGCAAGAAAAGAAACAAAACAAACTGTATTTATTTAAAATGATCCAATATTAAGAGAAGCACACTGTTAAAAATAATATTCAGCATTTTATGTTGTATAGCCACACACATCCGAGACATGAGGAAACCCTGATAAACTATAGAATGTGCAGCACAGTAAAAACAGACTAAAACATGAGGCTGCTGTCCATTCCTCCAATGCAGCTGGGCTCTGCCTCAGAGCTCCCCAACGGCAACATGTCGCTTCCTTTTAGATAAGGATTGGAGCAGAGGCACAAAAGAAGCATGGCTATCGGCATGCACTTTCAGCACAGAGGTCAGAGGGAATTCAGGCTGTTATGAGTGGTCCTGGTCCAGGTCATAAAGGAATATGAAGATAGTGAAACTCACTCTTTTCACCAGACCCTCCACCTCCATTATGTAACATATATATATATATATATGTGTATATACACACACACACGTCTCCACAGGCATCTTGGCATCTTGTACCACAGAGGAGTGTAAGATAGGATAGAAATGTCCATGATGAGTAACATTTGCCACTTGTGGCTAAAATATCTAGCTGAAAGATGAGTGCAGCTTAGCACTGCTTTTATATGAGGTGAATTCTTAAGAGTAAAATGAATTACATGAAATTCAAACAGAGAAGAGATGCAAGGACCTAGGTGTCAAGAAGGTTTATTTTATTTTATTTTTTGAACAACTGAAAAAATAGCATCTGGAGAAAAGAAGAAACAGAATGCTGAGAAATATGTAGCCTTTGCCTGAAGTAGTACTTCACTTACTATGAATGGACTTACTTGAAATGAAATGTATCAATAGAATGATTTGTAAAAGGATAATGTCACTAGAAATTGCATAATTGCATGGAGTGACTTTTGGTGGCATAACTTCCGATGAAATGCATTGTAAGCATTGAGGTTAGTTGTCTTACTTAAGTGAGAAAACCAAAATGAAACTCACTAGCATTATGTTAATAAAATCCACCTTTTTTAATATATGTCTTTCCTCTTCTGCCTCATGCATATTGTAATTATTAACATCAGTTTTATGCATTCAACTTTTCCTTCCTCATTCCGGACTGTCAGCTTAGCTTTTGCGTAATTACACTAATGGAGACTGACACAGGTGTTATATAGCCTATCTACAGTCTAAAATGAGTCTATGCTCACTGCTTGTGATTTGCAAAGCATGTTTCATCACTGGCTCACTCCTCTTGTCTCTCTCTTTATCCCTGACAGTATGTGAAACCTTTTGCAATTACCATTGTGTCATAATTATAATTATGTATGATCCCTGGTCCCAAACTGTTTTGAAACTATACACACTGCACGCTAGTGTTTTATAACACCCTGCCGCAGCCTGAATAATTCATTATTTGTAATTCGAGCTTTTTTTTTTTCTTCCATCGGTTACCTCTTCTATTTTAAACCTTTCCACCTCTGTTTTGCTGAATATTGCATAACATCACAACTGCATTTTGAGAGTGCCAGCATCATCTTTGCATAAACTAATGCTGCTAGAATTTTGATGGCAACCTTACACCTAAATAGTACAGAATAACATAATTATTAATTTTATTAATTAATAAGATTAACCAAAAGGCATTTTTATATCTGCCCACAGAATTACCGCATATTCAGAGGGATTAATGCCTTGTGGGATGCTTTATTTTTATGTGTTTTTTAAATCTGGGAAATCATTCAAGATTTTAATTGAAAAACTGATCTTTAATTACAGGTACCAAAGGAACTGGCAAAGTGAGCAAATGTTTTCACAAGCAAGCAACTTCATTATAATTTTGTACCGCAAGCGAAATTTTCATGTAGTAATCTTTTGTTTTTCAGGATAAATATTCCTGACATTTTGCAGTTTTAAAATGTTTTTGCCGACACCTGGAAATTAATTTACTCATTACCATAAGTACTAGAGGTTTAGCATGCAAGTTAATTAATGTTGAGCACGTTCCCTTATAGATCAGATGGTGTTTTCTACTATGTCTGTGTTATGCACTGAACTTACACTGGACCTCAGGAGATTCACAAGAGGCAGACTGACACAAGAGCCATGCAATGCAATGACATTCATTTGCATGGACATATGACTGCGGCTTATTTGCTTACTCTGTTCTGACTTGCGATAAGCGCATGTTGCTAAAAACAGCATGATTAGATGTGCCTCTTCTTCACTACGCTTCTCACCTGTTTTTATGTTTGCTTATTTGTGCATGTTTTTTTTGTGGGAGATATTTGAAACAGAGAACAAACAACAGAACAGATCCATTCTCTGTTTTACGTATTTCTTAAATCGCAAAAAAGCTTAAAGCTTTTAAGTCACGGTGGTGAAAACAGTGTCAAAAGAAAGAAAAGTCCTCACAACAACTTGCTGCTCCGAAGACACTTTTACTGTGCAAAGACTGACGTTTCAATCAACGATCTGGTCATCCTCGGGCTGCTGTGCGAACTTTCCTTTCTTTTGTCACTGTTACTTACCTTGTCCTGCACCAGCGACAAATATTGATGTGCATAACATCGCCTTTTTAAATCTGCAGAGCTAAGGCCAAAGTCGTTTCGAAGTCAGGCATTTGTTTGATCTACTTTCGGGAAAACAAGCTTAAAAACCCACAAGATAATAACTTTAACCCCTGATCATGAATGTCATTGATGAGAATTATTACTCTAAGATAATATCCTGAGATTTTCTTTGTCGTCCGTTTAGGGAGCCTTAACTCAGAGTTTCCATGATATCACTGATGAAAGGGTAATATAATGTATAAGTGATTAAAATAAATAAACACATAAATAAAAACAACTTCCTGGATTGTATCAACACAAGTTTTTTCTATTCATATTATTATTTATTTTATAATTTATTTTGCTTTATTTATCACTTAATTGTATTTATTAAACAAACAAACAAACACCCAGGGGAACAAGTTAAAGTAAAAAAAAAAATGCATAAAATGGTGGGGAACATACATCACAAAAACAATTAAATATTCTTTATCACTTTCCAATACATGGAAATTTAAAAAACAGATTTAAAAGATGCTAAAGATCTAACCTGTGTATCTCAGTGGACTCAGTGTTTCACAGTCGAAAAGCTCCAACAGCCAAGGGTCGGTCACCTTTTGCCACGTGTCAGGATTTAGGGATAACCTGCAAATCAGTGGAAAGCCAAGACATATGGGACGTCAGTGCTGATGGCAGAGCTGGGAACAAACAATAGGCTCATCCAGTTTCACAGTAATTGTCCATGAAGTCTCAGATGCATTAGGCATATTAACTAATCCTTTTTATATATTGGCATTCATTCTCACAGTACAGAGCAAAAGGTAAATAAAAGTTCAGTGAAACCCAACAGAAAGTCGCCATGTGTAAAGTCAATAATAATGTATTTGTGTAGCCCTTAATTGACCACAACCCTCATCATAGTGGTAGAAATCAATGCTGTAGTGCAAATAATTCATACTATATGTGCCATTAACTGTTGCTTTAAATTAAAAAAAAAAAAAAAACTTTTAGCTTTTTACTTATTTATTAAGATCACAAAGGTCAAACATCAAACTAGCCCTAACACAAAGTTTGCAATATATTTTTATTTAGAAAATAAGTCAAGTCTGTGAACATCGTCATCTGGATCTATAGGCAAGGTCAGTAAGTCTTTGAGTTTAAGGTCCGTGTACTCTGTTCCCCTTTATGAGGTACTGAGGAGTTTAGATTTATTATAAGTTTTATTGAGAAATTACAAGATCAACTTTTAATATTGCATAGAAGTGTTGTGCAGCATTAGAAAGATTTAAGCCTGGAGATAAATGTGACAGGCAATTGGTGATAATCTTTTCTCACCATAAACAACTTGCAGCCACAGTGAAATAAGTCTTTATTTTGAAATAATTAAATTACTTTGGGAAGTTTGTCGCAGTATGTGGGCCTACTGGCTACATTATTTCTGATAACTGTTTTACTAACTTCTCTGACATTTAGGAATACTTGGGTGCTTTGTGTCAGAGCTGTTGTTTTCTAATTTCCACTTTTCACGTTACAACAAAAAAGTATCTGAGCTATATGTTACACTCCAGGTTTTTTAAGCCTTCAGAAAAAAATACCTTCAAGTATCCTTGTGTACAGGTAGTTACCATGACAAATACATATAACACTGCTTAAATTTGTTATTACAGGTTAAGTTACAATAATGGTTTTAAGATGAAAGTTTTTAGTAGTTAAAACACCATGTTCATTGAAATGATAATAGTCCCTCTGATCTGTATATGTCAAACACTCCTGAAATTTCCATCAGTAATTATATTCTCTTCATTATTCTGCCACAAATCTTTTTGGCAGCTGTTTTCTAATTAAAATCTGTCCTTTTTTTCAAACATTAGAGGCGAGGAAGTCTATTGAGCTAAAATGATGGCCTACTGTTACTCGAAAGAAAACTGATTAAGATCTTTCCTTTGAGGTTAGACTTTTAAAGACTGAGAGAAACAATCCTGTCAAACATCTTTTCTGTTTTGTCTCAATTTTGGTCAGAAAGACAAAAATGTTGGCAATTACACATTAGTGCTTTAATTTGGCACTTCATTGTGCAATAACAATGCTACAGGGGACTCAGTAAGTGAAATCTGAGGGGGGTTTTGGGTTCAGGCGGTACAGCATGTTATATGTAGCACTTTTTTGTGCACTCTTCTCCAAATTTAGTTTGTGCTGCTGTATAAAAATGCAATTCTGTAAGCTTTGGTAACAAAATGTAATAGATGTACAGGCCACAAAAAAAAGTGTGTTTGCAGTAGTGTTGGCTGTTTTGTGGTGTAGGCGCCTTGTTTGTAACAAATATAGGATTGAAGAGCTATAGAATCGGCCGAAGGATGCTGTAGGGATTGGTAGTGCTGGTAGAGAAACACAGGGGTCAAATGGTCAAAT
>JAPXVT010000025.1:13412859-13424438 GCA_029823135.1 Acanthurus reversus
CAGAAATCAGAAAAGGGCTTGAACTTAACAGTCAAGTGCAAAATATGTTTATCAGCTTTTAAATGCTACTGATGACAAAAGTTTCCATGTCAAACCTGTCAAAACATCTGCAGGTATGTAGCCAATAGGCCTTCAGTAACTGCAAGCAGTCATATTAAATAAAGTAGGGAAGGCCTTGCCTACCCTCTGCCTGCAAACATTTGTTAGAATTTTAGAGTAAGTAATCAAAAAGAAATTAAATGTAATAAGTTACATTACTTAGATAAAGTAATTTCAATAGCTACATTACTTATTACATTTAAATAGGGTAACCAGCAATCTTTAATCTATTACATTTCCAAAATAAACGTCCCAAGCCTTAGTACAGCCATGTCTTCACAGAAAAAGTAAAATTGCTGATTAGTACAATATATTAACTCTTAAAGCTGCTGGACTGAACTTTGTGTTTATTTTAGTGGCCACTCTGGACAAAAGCGGTATGACCACCACTGCCTGGTGTTGTAAAGTCCTAGATACAGCCATCGCTTACTGCGGCATTTGTTTTGGAAGAGAGTGAGACCGGAGTGCGATGCTTTTGTGATGACCAGTTACAGACAATGTGTTGTTAAGTTTTCCAACGTGTGCAGGACCTCCACAACTAATACAGTGGAGAAATTAATATTATATTAGCTGTAGTTAATGAAATGGAAAGTCCCCCTTCCTCCTGATGTCCCCACATTGCTGACAGACATAGCACTGCTACACGACTTTACATACTACGGAATGATGTTATGAACAGACACAGTGTTGTTAAGTTTTCAGATGTGTCTGGGACTTCCACAACTGCAACAGAGCAGCAGTAATAGTTATATTGTTCATAGTCAATGAAAAGTCCCCACCTGTGGGGTTCTCCCACTGTGCCATATATTGGATTGTCTGACTTCCAGTTCTTCTGAACCTGTGGCAGGTAGTCAGAAATAGGGATCTGTAAATAGTCAGTTTTCTCACGGTTGGTCTTATTTAATTATGCAGATCTTTACAGGGCTTCAATGCCGAATAGGGACTCTGTCATAACCAGTTAAAAGTTGCAGCCAGTAACTTTAAATATCCTGCGTTTAACTACAGTACGTCGTATACTATTCAGAACATGTTTGTGTACTTCCTTTAATACTACACAGGGGGATTAAAAGCTAAAGCTGAGGTAAGAAGCGTCTGAAAATTAAGCTAGCTGTAGCATGAGACTCTAAAGGAAGCAACTCCACTGCACCCTTGAAGGGTTGCAGGGAAAATAAACTCCATCTCATCTCGACTCAAGCCGGCTGACCTGGGAATTATGTGTACATTTCGGAAGAGCTCCGCTGTGGTTTTGCTCCGTAATCCGTTGTCCCCCTGTTGACTTCAGACCTGGCTGCGCACATTATGCTATTTTGTCGAAGAAGTTAAGTGAAATGTGATCTGGTGTTGACACAGAGTGCTTTATTCTGAAAATTAACTGGATGTTTTATTGTTGTATCTGTGTCCGACTTCCTATGCCGCTTCATCTGCTTTGTTCTAAAGATATGCGATGTGCTCCGACATTCGCCAAAAATAGAGGCCTTGCGTATCTGCTGCAGAGGATTCCAGAATATCTGGGACGGAGTAGACACAGACTGTAGTGGAACCAGTGGAAGCACACACATTGACTTAAGTGAAAACTATTAGCTCCGTTGCCGTGGCGGAGCGGAGACACAGACTGAATATGGATCTGGTGGAACTGAGGAGTGACGGTGTCGCCCGCACGTCAGCTTGTCAAGTTGCTAGAGGCCAGTTTTAGAGGTATGTCATTTCTTTTTCAATAGCCAATCAGCTCGTAGTGATGTCATCTGATGCTCAGAAGCACAGTGTAGAGCAGCCAATAGGAATACCAGCTTTCTGAAATGACAAGATTAGCCAAAAGTTCGTCACAGCCTGTATACAGAGTCAAGGACAGTTGCAGATATCTAGTGTTCTTATAGACCACCTAAATTACAATATGCAGGAAAGTTTTATGCCATTTTTGCCCCGTGACACCAAAAATAGACTGCCTACCCTAACTTAAGTGTTATTGAAATAGCTTTACTTTATATGCATCTTTATTAAGCTTGCACATTCAAGTTCAAAGGTTACTTCTGTTTACATTCAAGCTCTTTCACGGGTCACACAATGACAGACATATCTTGTTAAGTGAGAGATTACAAGGTCTTTAGACTCCGTTTGCTTGCAAGCACAAAAGGAGTGTGATACCTGCCTCCTGAAGAGGGGAGGGTGACAGCTATTTTCAGAGTACAAAATGACAGTTACTTACAATCACAAACACTTATACTGTGCAAGGCACACGCACACCGAAAGTAAGAGCATGCAGGAACTACACAGCAATGCAGAGGTAAATCCATCATTTTGAGATATTATGCTGCTGGCTTTGCTGGGGAGAATTGCGTGCCCCATCCCTTATCTGTGCTTTATTTCCTGCTAAAAATAAGCAGACAAATAAACAAGTCTGAGCTCTACAGCCACTCACACAGTTGGAGAGGCTTGGCCAGTTCAGACAGACAGTTCGGGTCCTTCGCTGGAGATTTGAAGTCTCATCGGCTCAATATGATTTTGAAGGTTTGTTTGTCATCCCAGTACACTATATTTGAAGAACACAGCATGACCCTGTGAGGATAAATTGAATGAAGTGAGGTGATATGACAAACGCTATTCAATTCAAAGGACTTATGTTGGAGGCCTGATAAAAATTCATGCTTAGATGTAGCCTGAAGTGTTGTGATTGGCTAATTCCACGTGGGAGTGCATCTCCACGTCAATGGGATCCTGGTTATGGTTGATATGGAGAACAAGCCTTGCAGCTAATCTCCCTCATTCCATGCTCACCTCTTTAAATGGGAGCCACTAAAAGAAAAAGATACCATAATAAGTTCATGCACATTGTCAGTCCCTCCTTGTCTCACTTCTTTCTCTACCTCTGTGAATAAATCATGTCTGTTCATGCTTACGTGCCTATCTTTGTGCGTGTGTATGTGTGTGTGCGCGCACAGGCATGATGGCACAAAATATGTACACCTAAAAATGACTGTATAAGACTGACTCATCACTGGCTTCACTTCACCTGGTACTTAACCATTGCATCACCAATTAAATACAATGTATTTTTTAAACCAGTGCTGGTTTATTTGATCGTTAACTACTGTTGGATTATTTACCCAAACTACAAGATTTTTATTTTGACCCATTGCCAGACATTACAAGGTCAAGGTGCACCATGATGTCACAAATTTATCAGTAATGTGTTTTAACCTCATGCACTAGTTTCTTTGTTTGCTCAATTTTCAGTTTTCTCTTTTAACTGTTGGTGGCTATTGCTCCAGCTGTCGTAAAATTATTCAGATTTATCACATTCACAGTCATTAGGAAGTCATATGACACATTCTGCAAAGATTTTACATCACATTATTAAAAGACAACTTTCAGTCCAACGTTAACTAATCTTTCAATGATGATGGACTTAAAGCTGTGCATTTTGTTGATTACATTAATTGAAATAATAAGAGTCACTGTGTAATAGTGTTGCTAACCCAATAAGAGTCTACTGTGACTATGTTTTGAATGAAAAAACATTGCATTAGCATATATTTAGCATTTGCATAAGGTAACTCAAGTAACTAAGAGCTTCTTTTCAATATGTGATAAACACAAATACCAATACACTGTGATTATTGACCATGACTATTAGAACAGAAACATGACCAGACGATCTCAGTGTTGTGCAGCACAACTGATCTAATTAGTGCTGCTATGTAGATCTAATGTTTGTCTGACTGCAGAGGAAGGAAGTCTAATTTTGTTCCGCTCTGGCAGTTCTTCGCACAGTTCATTATGTCATAAAACTGACCTATGTAATTGCTAAAATCTAGATGTAATTTAATGTGATCACAAGTAACAGATGGCTCTCCACACAACACATTCCTTTACAAATGTAACATGTAACTTTTAAGAAAGTTCGAGTAGATTTGAACAGTTTGTAACCATATTAGGGTAAATTACTACAATATTTTACAAACTAGCTCTAATAGTTGTTCAAAACAGCCACTGTCCTTGGTCAGACTGGTGACCCCATGGTTTTGCATGAATAGTTACTGGGTAAATTATTCTGGATATAGTAATCCAAATTGGACGGATTCTTACTTAGTGATTTTTAGTGCGTAGCAAACATGATTCCCTACTCAAAAATCTTGATTGTTCTTCTGAAACTCTTTACATTGCCATATGTCACCACAATCCCACCATCTGGAAACTAAATACACTAAATCAACAAAATATTTGCAAATACTAATTTATCCAAGAGTGAACGTGCCTTTAAAGAGAGAGAGGGAAAGTCTAGGGGATGAAAGGATGATTATGCTGATGGTGTGACTGTGTGGTGGGCTGAAGGGCATTTGGTTGTATAAACTGTGCAAGGTCGAGGCAGCATGTATTGAAGAGCACACCCAACAACCACCACCTAATTCCCTGACCTCTCACCCACCTTTGAAAGGGGAGCTTTACTTGCATAAAAGCACTAGCTCCAAGCAGCAACTCTGTTTATTCTTCGTTTTTCTCCCCTCTCCGTCACTTCCTCACCCTGCCTCCCCTGATACAGAGCCCCATGAAATCTACACAGCTTTCAAATTAAATGTGAATGAAGGGTATGTTTCCTTAGGATTGCATGGCAAGATGGTTGAAATCCCACAGTAAATATAACTTTGGAACCAACAGTATCTCTCCAGCTGTAAGCTGGGAAATATTCTGCACTTTTGCACCACATACAACCTCTTCAGAGAATCTGATCCGTTCCTGAGGCTTATGGGTGTCAGTAGAGCTCCCCATCGTAACAGTTCCAATATAAATGGAGGATGAAGGGAAATCAGCAATTTGCACCAATATTATAAGTACAGTTATATGTTTGGCTGGCCCATTTTAAATAAATATTAAAGCACCTGCATATTATGTGGAGCAGAACCTAGAGTCCAGCAATATATTGGTTTTCTTACATGTCCAATTGAGTTGAGCACTTAGGCTGACTTTATTTTTAGATTAATGAAATACGTCAAGACGCAGTAAGCTTGTTCACGATTCGGCATTTTTAAAATTATTGTTATTTTTAAGCAAGGGCTCAGGACTGAGACGGGGGAGGTGGGGTGGGGGGTCGACTCATGTAATGATGGCCCACACAATTAATACAATGAACAGCCATGGATGTTGGGCAACAGCAAGAATTTTCTTCTACCCCTCTGCTTTAGAATAGGTTTTACGTTTGGTAAAAAGAGGAGCTCATTTTTTAATTGACTGATTCTGATTTGTTGCATGACACGGGCCTGTTTAAAAAAAATTAGGATTTAGAGGAAACCTGCAGTGTCCTGGAGAGCAATGCTGACATGTTTTGGCAGAACAAAAAATGTTAGAATGAACAGGGCACCATCTGTGACACTCTTCTTTGATACATCCTTAATTTCTAACAAAAGTGACACAGCTGTGCGTGAAGCCCAGAAACTTCGACTTTCGTTTGAGGAAATCACCCATATCTAACTGGTTTTATATTGTAGGGCATACTGAGCATGCGTGCTGGAGACTTCCGGCGGCTGAGCAAGCTAACTTCAAGTTAAGCCTTTCAGTGCCTTGAATGGGGATTAATATGGTTTAATCTTGCAGCTCCTCAAGATTTCCAAAGGTTATCAGACCAAATTAATCAAATTAGAATGGTGAAACAAGTCATTTTTCCAGAGGCTGTGGTGCAGTGAAAAATGGATCCTTTTTAGAGTTGTTTCTTTTATATGTAAGATTATAAGAAAAAAGTCTATTTGGGTCCCAGTGAATCATGGCCACCATATGCAGTTTGCTCTGGAGCCCTGGCCCTGGACTATTTCTTATCTCCAACCTGACTATGCTTGATTTTTGGATTTGTCTAAGACTGACTTTGACTTGACTTAAGTAACCTTGACAAAAAATGGGTAATATTTGCAACAGTTTAATACATACATTTGGCACATTTAGGTTAAACGGAAATATATAACTAAAAAACAGGCAAAAAATGACTGAGTCATTTACAAAATAAACTGTAATTTTGTGCACACTGGTGTGATTCAGTTTAATGCTCCAAACATTTCCTACTCAATACTGTAGTGTTAGATTTTTGCCTCAGTATATATGCAGTTTTGTCTGTTTCTTCTTATGTACATGCATAGTACAGCTTGAACTCATGCTTTGTAACCTGTGTATTCATATTCTGCACTACATAAAAACATGTTACTGAATATATGTATCGGACCATCAAATTGAAAGTCTCACAGCCTAGCTCACCGGAGGTCAGCAGTGCACAAGGGGATTTAGGCGAAAGCTCGAGTTTGAGGATCGTTAGCCAATTAACTTATCATTCCCATGCCTGAGAAACACGACAAGAACAGGCCACATTGATTTTCTTTGGTTTGATGTTCTCTATCTCTTCCTTCATCCTTCTTTTCCTGTCCCTCTTAGTGCCCTCATCGTTTCTTTCTTGCTGGATCTATCGCCATGTCCTGTATTTTTTTCTTTCATTGACAAGGCTCCCTGATAGCATTAGCTGACGGAGTGTAAAGGGCATTCAGACAAAGTTCCTGTGCATTGGGTCATCAGCTAGAAGGTGTTGTCTTACATTAGTCCAATCTCTAGCTTTGTAAATTCTCACCAAATTACCAAGACACAGATAGTGCACAAAAAACACAGACAGTGAGAAAAACAAAAACACATTTTCCTCGAGTCTGCACCAGTACAGCATAGGGAATTAGTGCTAATTATCTGTGTTGTTGGAGGTGTTCAGGAACAGAACAAACTGACCTTGCCTGTTCAGTGGTTGATCCAGTAGTTGCATAGCTAAGGTACAGAGAGAAATTATAGTTATTATTTTTATAATATTGTTTTATCAGCTACAGCAAACTTGTGTATGTACATAGATATTAATTCCCTGAATAAATGCATACGTTCCTGAGGACATACATGCACAGGCATAAACAGACATGAATATACACACACACACACACACACATACACACACGGGGGTTCTCCCTTCCAGGCTTTTGTTCTTCTGCTTTCAGGGGAGTTTAGAGCTATCTAAGGACACATACAGAATCCTATTCTGGAGCCCCCACCCCACCCCCCCTCTCTGTGGAACTCCTTGTACTGCAGGACACATATGGCAGCAGATTGGCTATGAAAAACAAAACCAATCACTCTATCACACATGCTCTGAAAAATTGTGCTGCTCAACTGAAGCACTCAGTATTCTCCATGTATGGTCTATAGAGGCTTTCAAATTTAACTTGAGGTCACACCCGCACATATAAATCAATACGCATCCAATAATGTACCATTTTCAGCTATGAAAAGATAGCCCCCCGCCATTCATCTGACACTATTAGGAGAACAATCTCCTTGAATCTCACAGTGACAATGGGGTTTATTTCAGGTGTCTTGCCATAACTGGCGTATAACCAAATGGTTTCTTCGTCTTGTGAGCTTCAGGAGAAATTACATTGAATCAGATTTTCTCCAGATAATAGGACAGCACTGGACATGCTTTGAAGGATAACACAAAAGATGATACTTGAATATTATGTTCATAAAAGTCCTTTTGCTGCCATGTTGTTGGCAAGATATTCATTCTGCATATTCTCCTTTGTGATGTACAATGGAAATATTTTTTAACAAGCAATGACATTGTTGTCAAGTCCATGTTTTGAGCTCATTAAATTTGTTTCCAGCATAAAAACATGGCTAAGCATCCACATTATGCACATACACTCCAAATCATTACCGCCGTCACCATTTAAGACCACGTAAGTGTGTAAGACTTAGTGTGTAAGCACCCCTAACCCTCACTGGAAAATACTTGGTGGTGCCAAAGTCTCTCTTGTTCATCAGTACATAGAGATGTTCAATATTAGGGCATAGATGCAATGCAAAACTGAACAGCTCTTTGGATTATAAATAATTTCATAGAGGGCACGTCATAATTCCACACTGAGGATGTATGTTAGTCGCATGGGAGCAGGGAAAGTGCAGCAGCTAAGAGAATATGATTAGCTGGACCTCTCTAAAGACCACAGTGACCCCTGCTGGACAGGTCAAACTGCTCAGCTCACTGAAGTTGGAGTCTTGGAGGAAAGAAATAAGAAGGGTAAGAGAAAGAGATATTTGGAAGGTTGTTCTCCGTGAATTATCTTTGTGAGGGGCAGCATGGTCGCAAACACTATCGTGGACTTTATAAACTTCACTTAATGCCTTCTATTGATTGTGGGAATGTGACTGATACATTCATTGCTGACATTTGGTATATTTTTGTGTGTGTTTGAGTTAGTGAGTCAGTGAAAGAGGTAGATAGATCTTTATTTCAGTGTGTTTGGAAAAGGGAAATGAAGGAGGGGAAGCATGTTGAACATTAATCTGATAAATTCTCACAGCTAATGTCTATGTTGAGTCACGTCCTCTCATCTTACAGTATAGTTCAGAACAAACAAAGAAATTAGCAGTAAAACTCATAAATCTGAGCAGCCAAAAGGCACAGCAGGTATAATATCAATTATAAGTTCAAACACAGCTCCTTATTAGGAACCCAGTTAGTTAGTTAGTTCACAATGACCTCCACTGAGCTTTAAAGGCACGCAAAAATATTAAAATTGGAATTGGTCGTTTTACAAGAATGTCTGAACATAACAATAAAACAATGGTGGGACAAAAAAATATTTCTTACACCTAGAAATGATTCATACTCTGCAATAGTGTGAAAGTGAGCGTCACTACATCAACCCCAACTCCCTCGACATTATTCAAATGACTGACAAGGCCTAAAAAATTGATAGCAAAGAGCAGCTTCCTCAAATGTCATCTGACTTGTCGCTAAATGTGTAATTGTGGCATCTATCAGTGCGAGGAGGGAAAGGAAACTGTCAGTGGATGTCTCCCCCATGGGAGAGCTAATGGATTTACAGTACTGGCCGACAGATTTTAGAGACCTTACATCATGATTTTTTTAAACATGTATTTCTCTCATCGAGTGGAATGTGAAAGCTCAGGCTCGGCAGTCAAGCATGAAATGAGTCAAATCTGTTTGCTTTTTGGCTCTGTTCGCATTTTTCTAAATGGTGAGAATGGTTAAATTTACTTTTTATGTCTCACTATATTTTTATCCCAGGATTTTTCTTGAATGAAGTGGAAGCAAGGAAGTGAACTTTGCTAAGCTTTGATATTTCTCAATTGTAGTGTAAGTTGTGACTTTATGATCCAACACATAACATCGCATGATGGAGTTCAGTCTTCTTGTTCTAGACATCAGGTGTATGTCAGTTTGTAGGCTGAACGTACTGAACTGCAAATGTATATATGCAGTGGTTCCCAAAGTGGGGGTTGGGGCCCCCGGGGGGTCCTGAGACACATAGAGGGGGGCTGTGAGATGCCTTAAAAAAAAACTATTTAAAAAAAAATTATAATTGCATGTTTAACCCAGCTCTTGTGATATAATGTTGAATTTAAACAAGAGTTTAAGCTAGGAAAATATCTATTGTTTGAAGACCAGAAGTACAGGCCAGCAATCTGTAATTTTAGAGTGAACAACAGCAGAATTCCTAAGGTTATCATGAGATATAAAGGGTTGGATGGAAAACAGAGGATTTGTGACCTCTGTGAGGGCAGTCGTTTTGGAGAAAAGCATCATGTATTATTTGAATGTAAGAATGTGAGTGTATTGACCTACAGAGAAAGATACCTGCCAAAGTATTTTGTGAACCAACCATCTGTGTTTAAATTGCTACTACAATCAGACAAACCAAAAGTTATTAGTAAACTAGGTGCTTGTCTGAAGAATGTTCTCCCATTGTTGAAGTAAATATGGCTGCATCGCAACCAAACTGCATGCTATTGTTATGTTTTGTCATTTTTGTTGTATGTTGTGTTTGTGCTCCATTTTTATAAATGAAATAAATGAAATGAATTACTGTACAAATTCTGGTTACATTCTTTCTTAAATTATTTTAAAATAATATTACGGCTGTTGTTCTTTTGTGCTGTATTGATGCCTGTGTAGGCCTAATAGTGTTTGTGCAGCTGTGCACAATGTTATATGCCACCTCCAGGGATCTCCAGTCTCTGGTACCATTATTTTGGGGGTCACATGCTGAAAAATTTGGGAACTCCTATATAGGCTATGCACTAGCTGAACATGACGTAGCCTGTTGACTAAACACCAACAGAAACTGTCAGGTAAGCAGGTTCACCAGCTGGAAACAAATTAGCATTCGGATCACTCAGCTCATTACTGTAATTTTCATGTGGCTTCCAAAGAGGATCAATTAATGGGGCAGGACAACTGCCCATTACAAAGCTAGCATGGTTATCTTCTCACTTTGAGCCGCGGGCTTTTAAATGAACACAATGTAAATGAGCACACAAGAGAACCTTCCAAATATTCATTATATCACATTCACAAGCAATGTGCCTTTGGATATTGACTACATTATTCTCCCTGCAGGGTCTCCAAAAGGTTATTTGGCTAGTAGTCTCTAACATTCCTTTCTAGAGGGGAAAAAAAGCCTCCCAAACGATCCCAGAACTGCCTCACTAATTGGGTTGTGTGTTTTGCAACGTTTGATAATATCTCTGAATAATGACTTTTTGATGGAACACCCAGCGACATAACAAACGCGGAATGAGAGACGAATAGTCTGGATGACAAGAGTGATAATCAAAAAGCATTCTCAATGAGCAGGCCTTTATGCCTGATGTTGTTGTTTGACCTGACAGAGCGCAGCTTCCTTTACGCCTCCTGCTGAGAAACTGAACAAGCTTAAGTGCAGTCTGTTGTCTTTGAGCGCTGATGCCTTTGTTGTGTGGGCCGTTTACTTCCTCCTAAAATGGCTGCACTAATGAACTCTGGGAAGCTTAACGTCATTTAAAAACACTATATACTCATCTCTTGTTTTTTTTGAGCGACACTTCAATTGTGTCTTTGTCTGGACAGGGTCTTTGAGCCGTTATTCTGCATGATCTAAATTTAAATCTACAGCATCTGCGAGTAACACTCCCCTTTTGAAACAGGTCGAATACGTTGGCATCTTGAAGAACTTTCATTAGTTTTGACACATAGCTTATTTGAGCAAAAAATCATTCAGTGACGCTAGTTATCACTAACTTTACTAAAAGGCATGTGTCAGGGATTTTAGCTTTCATCCAGCTCTTCACTTTTAAGCTGATTTTTTTTTTTTTTTTAAGATACAGTATTTGACATGTTAAGTGACATCCAAGCCAGCATTTTCTTTGCTGTCAACTACGGTACAGTGTATGACTTATCATTTCACAGAGTTTGAAACTCTCACTTAAGGGCTATATGTCATTTTGCTGTGACTGAACATTTAAGTTATTCATCTTGTCACCAGGGAGTGTGTGATTTGTCTGGTCTTGGGCTGTCTTACTCCTCTTGTTTGGGGGAGAAAAAAAAAATGCATTCATTTCCACAGGGGACTGATGGATTGTGTTCACCTTCAAGTTGCTAGCATTATTTATCTTTTTGTCCTGCGCAC
>JAPXVT010000025.1:13434256-13449270 GCA_029823135.1 Acanthurus reversus
CTCCAATGTAAGGTACACAAGTGTGTGTGTGTGATAGTTGGTTTGTGGAATTCTTACAATATTTTTACGTGTTGTTTTGTCATTGTGCAGCTGGTACAGGTACAAACTTATTATGTTAATAATGTGACAATGATAGGTTAAAGTTCTGCGTATTTCATGGCCAAAAACAAGTAGTAAGGGTTAGAGAAAGATCATGTGGTTTGGGCTAAAATAAATGATTCTCGTGAGATCTTTTGCGGGTTACTGTGTTATGTCCTCTGTTAGCTCAGGACCCCGAGCCGATCTGGCAGGTCGAGCACATCTGGTACCTACACCAGAAAAAACACCATTTCTGTCTTCCTGATGTTACTGCTTTTTTTTATAGTAACTTTTATCAAAGCTCACATCTAAAGTGTGGATGTGGCTCAGTTGGCACAGCACCTCGAGCTGGTAAACATCTTCTGAATGCTCTCTCAGCTCTGACCTTTAGAAGGTCCTCTGAGCCACGTTCACGCCATTGCTTCTAGTCACTACCACACAAAGGCAAGTCAAAGAATGAAGGACAGGATGACAAAAATGTAGAACCTTGTGCTTGGTCCATATTTCTTTTATTAGATTTTCCTTCAAAATATATTCAAGACATTTGGAATAGGAACACTGCCCCAGAGGCACTTCAAACCATATATCAATAGTAGTCATGGCATTTAAATGTCACACAGGATTAGATACTTGCGTCACCATCACACCTGGAGCTCATCCTTACACGTACCTTCATAAGCATAGGGCTCCTCTGTCCTTAGTTATATACAACAGCAATGTATAGTGATCTCAAGAGAGCAGGGGAGAGTCAGTATGAGCACCAGAGAGCCCCCTAGGGCAGAGCATTGAGAGCAGACCTTGCTGTCCAACCTGTGCCTTTCTTTCTCCAGCCTCCCTACCTCTTTCTCCTGGCAAATGATTTGGAGAGGGACGGCTCATGCAGCGCCAAACCCCAGTTATCTGGCAGAAGATCACACAGATGGGCCAGACTGAGCCAGCTGAACCCACAGGCAGCTGGGAGTGATGATGCACAGGATGCTTCCTATCAACAGGATGTACTGTAGCGCAGAAGCTTCACAGACTGACACACCAGACAGAGCCACTGAAGGAGGGCCTGCAAAGAGACCAAAGAGGACAGGGGAACAGAGAGGGAGCAGCTGGATCAAGAGGAGGGATTCCGATCTGCCGAGCGAAGCGCTGAAGTGGGAAATAATGGAAGAGAAGCGAACAAATAAGAGGAATAAAATAAATAAATAATAGAGGAGGTTTGTGATGACTTGTAAAAGCTGTTTAGGTGAAGTGAGAAAGAATGACAGGAAGATTAAATATGTGAAAAGGAAAGGGGAAACTTTAAAAGGGGAACAGCAAATTTATTTGGACTACAAAGGACAGAACGTTATGTGTTTTCTCCGGGGATATTAACATGGTTAGAGAGATGGAATGGGGTTTCGGTGAGGGTGGATTGTTGTTGACATTTCATTAAATTCACCACTAGGTCATATTATTTCAAGACTCTTACTTGTGAATTACCTAATGGTGCTTTAATGAAGCAAGCGAATGCTGCAAACTGCAAATGTGGAAACAGTCCTATCATTTTTTGTCTTGTTAAGTGCTGGAACCCTGTTGTTTCTGTTCAGAGTCTCCTTCTAACTTCTCCCTTATTATTCATTTTTCACCTCTTTTCCTTTCCTGCCTTCTGTGGTAAGAAAAAAAATATAACCCACATCAGCCAAATATCCAGGAAAAATCATTCTCTCTTTTTTCAGCTGTCTCCCATATAAAAGCACTAAGATGACAGGTACAGTATGTGTGCTTAATGGCTGCAAATCACACACATCTGCAGAGGAGATGGCGCATGTTTGTTTCTTGTACATAGGTATCATCAGCTGGTGATAATTACTGCATTTAAGGAGGTTATTGTGATTAAGTGCTTTAATTTGCTTTTAGGTTTCCTGTCGAGGCAAACAAGGCAGCTTGTTTGCTTCCTCTGCAAACCTAAAAGCTCATTATTATGCACCATTTTGTGATTCACTACGTTCTCCAGAGTGATAACATCCTCCAGAAACTGGTTGAGAGTGTAGCACTCAGGTAAAACACAGTTTTGCAGTACTGTATCTGTAGGAGATATGGTAATGATGATTGTATACAATGCAGAGCTTCAATCGAGGACTGAGTACCCCTCATTCATTGAGTGAATGTCTTGGGGCTGCATTGCACAATAGTCTCTTGAGGTTGCTTTTGTTAAAGAAATAATACCTCTTTCTTTTCTATGAGGGATTCCTGTGAGAATGATTATTCAGTGTTCTTGCAAATCAGTGGTTATATAAAGACTGCCTTGCTTTTTTTGATTCAGAGGGACGGACACCAAACCAGACATTCATTTTTGGTATTTTGGTTGAATAATTTTTTACTCTAAATTCTTTCATAACTGTGTGATACTAATTTCAAAATCTGCTGCCTAATCTATTCTGGACGCTTAAATGGGAGACTAAAAAATGTTGCATATCCCTCCTAAAATGGGCCAAAACTTCAAGGTACACCACAGGTAGCTGTAATAAACACTTTAATCCACCCTTTAATCCACTGTTAAACATTTCAAAGTGAAGAGGGGATTTTTTTTTTCTGTCTTAAAAGCTGCTCCTACAAAGTGTAAGGACAGTTGAAGTGTCTGACCTTTAATGAAAAGTATAAAAGTACTTTTGCGAGGCATCCTTTAAAGAATTAAAGGGTACATTATGCTTTGAAACAATATGAAGTGTAGTGTACTATGCAGGCTGTGACAGGCTAAGAAACTCTGTAGCAGCTGTCAGCTTATACAGCAGTTTGGGAGCAGGAGAGCATTTCACCCAGTGAGACAGTTTCTGGTTTATAGCAGACATGTAATGCACCGGTGTAATGTCTTACCTGAGAAGTTTACCTTTAGTGTTGTTGTGCAGGGCAAATCATTGTTTACAAAAAATGTGTACATTTTTTTCCCTTTAACTTACTCAAACTTGACCACAGCATTAAGTTAAGTCCTCCTTTCTTTGCCTCTTGTCATCTGGTCGAGTCAATAGTCCACCATCTATTCTAGGTGCTGCAGATAATTTGTAATCATGTCCTCGCAAGCACAGCAGTTTGAATGAGAAGAAAGGCTTAAGGATTTGCACATTAGTGTGTGTGCACCATGCAAAGGGCTGACTGCTGGAGTCATACAGATGTGGTCGGGGTGGATAGCAGACATACAAAGTATGGGACTGTGACACCAGAATACAAGGTTTGCATTCAGATGCCTCGGTTTGGGTTTAGCTGAGAAAAATATGTTTGTTAAGGGTAAAGAAGGAATTCAGTTAAATGTTGACAAAATACTCACACTGCCAACTTTTTAAATATTTAAGCAGGACATGATTTGTCCCTAACAACAATTCTGTGGGACACAAATTTTCTGTTTTTACCTTCTGCGAAGTTTAATAAAAAATGGAAGAAAAAAAAGGGATGAACACAAAATATATATGTAACATACTACGTTTTGTGAGTATTGAGCTGCTGTGATACTGGGCTGTAAAGCCTGTATTGGAGATCAGAAGGAATACATTCACGTGGGAAGAGTTGGTGAGAAAAGTACATGGCCATAACAGGCAAGACTCCTACATGAACTTACATTAACTGAAATTTAATGAAGCAAGAGCAGCCTGAATATGAAAAATGGGTTTCTTGTAAAACTGTAGTGTATCAGCACTAAAGCATTTAAACAGCTGGTAAAGGTATAAAAATGTAAAAGGATAGTTAATTTCTGACAAACAGCTCGACAAGACAAATAATTACACGAGGGCGATTGTTTCATGGAAGGTATTGTCATTTAATCTTTATCAGTTCTTTACTGAATCTGCTGTGATGAATTAGTAATTAAGATATTTCTATGTCAAATAACCACTTTTTTCAAATCTGTTGTTTTTTTTACTCATTGTGTGCCTGTAGAACATTAATTGATGTCATAATCTAGATTCAAAATCAACCCTTTTAACAAAAAATCATTTTTAAAACAAATGGGGTTTTTTTGTTCTGTTTTTTGTGCCCAGCAACAAAAGTCTGAATCTCACCATCAAGTAGCCTACAGTTGTGTAAAATAGTGTACAGTACATTTGACTTGAAAGTTGTGATGCCACATTGTTACATGCTGTACCTGCCTGCCAGGTTGGTTGCCACATCACCAAAGATCGTACTGCTGTTCTTAGAAGCAGGAAAGTGTTTTTCAAAAGTACGGCTTGCCTCTGCTACAAATGTCGTATTTTGTGTCATGTTACTACCTGAAAGACACTGACAGTGATTTGTAGCTTTCTAAAAAACAAAAACAAACAAAAAAAACAAACTTCAATCACCAGGACACATGAACATGAATGCAGCTGTTGCACTATACCTTTTAGTGACGAGACCAAATACCTCTTTCAGCACTTAACCCTCCATCATGTTTAATATCCAGTTTGAAAAGGCAGGCATGACTTTTCTTAACTTAAACTTGATAACTCTTGAAGCAGAGATTTCCATCTCCTCTGCTCCGTGATGAGCAGCGATGTGTGTGGAACTCGGATTTGAGGGGTAAGAAGATAGCGAAAGCTTGGATCCTCTGGAAGAGAAATTCAGTGGGAACTCTCTGAAATTGTAAATTTTGGTACCACTTTTTTGTTTTGTTTTGAGATTCTATCCACATAAGTTTGTGTTTTCTTGCATATTTACATACCATAAATAAATAATAGTTAAAAGCAAAGTTTTTGGCATGTGCGCTTTATTACATTTTTTCTGATTTTTCCATATTTTCGCTGAGGTCTGCATCCTGATGCATGTTACTTAGCATACGTCGTCTATTGAGAGAACAAATGATGAATAATATGATGACGTATTTGCATTGTGGCATTATGTTCAGAATATTTGTGCAGCGAGCATTGTGTGTGTGCACAACTTCTGATCTGTTTGACAAAAAAAACCCACTGCCCATTCACACTATACTGTTATTTTTTCAAAAAATTTCTTGGTTACTAAAAAAAAAAAAAAAGTAACGCCATGTTACCCCAGGCAAAATATCCTCTGCATCAATTTAAATGTATGGAATAATTACAATATTTATGAACTTTATTGAAACTTTTGTGCACACAATCAGATACCAAACTAATACAATATTAGCTTAACCTACACCAACGGTCTCTGGACACTTTCCTTCGAGAGTCCAATATTCACTTTTCTTTTACTTTAGTTTTTGTCTCCATCTTCCCTTGTGAAAAAATACTTAGTTGATAGAATTTTGATTATTTGTCTGGTATTTAGTGCTGTGCAGGTAATGCATTCAATTTATTTAATGTTTTAGCATAAAAGAGCTGCTTGTTGTTGGGAATAAGGTGGATTATGGCATTGAGAATGAGCCATACAGGAAAATTGTGAACCAAGAAACCAAAACTCAAGCTAAATAACCCTTGAAACTTACAGAACTGTGTGATAATTCCCTGTAGGTAAAACACTGTGAGTGATCTCTTTTAAGTTATAATATAAAAAATAAGCTGCAAATCAGTGAAGCTGTGATTAATCAGGAACTATTGTTGACAGAAATCAGACATTACTTGTCTCCATAACTCAATACAATCATATAGTTACATTTTATTTTCAGTGAAAAGTGAGAACGTTTTTATATGATATAATTCTGACACAACCCTTGGTCTACTTGCATTTTGGTTTACAGCTTTGTGTGACAAAGAATATGTTGGACCATTGTGGATTTGGTTTGAGGGAGAGAAAATTTTGTTATAGGAACAATTTATAGATATTACCAGTCTCACCAATGGAAATGAAACTGCCACTCTGCTTGCCAAGAGTGGGAGCAGAACTGGCATATTAAAAGACCGCAAAAGGTTAGAACTCCACAGGAGAATTTTCACGAAATAAAATCACAAAGAGATGCATCTGCCTGATTACAGGACTAATAATGAGAGGGAGTGAAAGAGAGGGACAGACAGAGGCAGACTATTCATTACATTTTGGCATTTGTAATGTTGCCGGCATGGACAAAAGAAGATGCCAGATTTTCTGGAGCTTACTTTGATTTAAAGGCTGTGAAGTACTCCAGTGTGATGCCTTTATATGAGGCTGCTCGGAGAAGAGGGACCAGTAATTGTTTACAGTACTTCATGCCGCTTCACTTCATGGCCACACTCAGATTAGCAGATGTTTGATAGTGTCATCCTGCCTTAGAGGAAGATATTACAGAAACAATCTCATAGGAGAATGCACACAAAATGGATGGGTAACTCAAATCAAATGCCAGAATACATCCATCCATTACAGTCTTAAAAAGTCAAGTCAACTTTGACTCAACGCTGTTCTCAATTACAAAGATGACCTGAAATGTAGCTGATATCTGCCGTCATTACCGACAGTTGAGTTGTAAGTCTAATCCAGCTGCAGAAATTTTCACTGCGAACACAGGCTGTTGAATAAAAAATGAAATGATGTGAAAGTTTGATGTCCGCAGGTGAAAGGTAACATGCCTGATAGCAAAGTCATCTCCTGAAGCCATTTCTGTTTAAAACTCTATTAGACAGAGATCAATATGTGACAGGACTTAAGAATTCCTCACACTGGCCTGACATTTATTTTGGGATGGCCTGCGCTGCACCATGAATAATGAACAGTCAAGTGAGGCCACAAGGTCCTTCAACTTTTCACATCTCCACCTCTCACTTAAACCAAGCCGTTTGCACATTTTTATTTCTTTTCTAATTCAAATTCGTATAAATAAAATATATTTGGGTCAGTCCTCAACTTAGGACATCTCTGATGTTTTTTGGGGTTATGGCCAAACCGCAGCATGTGTTCATGCAGTATTTATCGCATTCAAAGCAATATATCCATATTTTCTCCAATGCACCTTTCTGCTCTCTTGCATATTAAACTGGCTTCACGACTTAAATCTCCATTTTAAAGAACTACAGACAAATGAAGCAGAATCAGGGTCACGAAACTGCCAGACTTTCTTGTGTAAAATAGAAAAATTTAAGTTTGCTTTACATTTTAAAAGACATACACAAAATACACATGGAAAATGAATGTATTCCTTGAAATAAATTGTAGTGCCATTACTGCATTTCTCTGCATTTCAATAGCAAGACTGCAGGATGAAAACACTTGAATGTTAAAGGCAAAAATAATGCCCAATCAACCCGAATCCACAGTGTATTTTCCACAGGCACAGAAAACCCTTCCTGATCTCCTGCTGTTACAAACAAAGACGCTCTTACACATAGACACTGTGCGCACACGCACACAAACATACACACGTACACATACATATTTGCATTTAAAAAAAAAACAATTTGAAAAGAAGGCATTCAAAGCATACTGGCCCATATACTTGTTTATCCATGTTCCATGACACCACGTACAATGTTCTTCACACATTCTTAATACATACCTCATTATCACTGCATAAATTACCTTCGCACATTTTTATTATCCTTTAAAATTTTAATTAATTTTCATGCCTGGCAGTCCAGTGTCTATTCTGATCTCATAAGAGATGTGTATGACCACCTGTTTGAAGTGTGCCTCAGATGTAAATGAGCGGTGCACACATACACTCAAATCTAACAAAGGCAAAAACTAAAAGCATGATTAAATGAGGTTTTTTTTAAATAACCAATTTCTACTCCTACTGATTCTAAACAGTCCATTGTTTTTCTCATGCAACATCCTGTGATTTATGTTACATATTAATACATTTAAGACATCGGCAAAATAACCCACTGTGCTAACACATTACTTTCTTTAAAAACAGGCCCAGTGGCAAGCTGAGAGACCAAGTTACCTTAATTCATTAAACATAATTTACAACAGTGTATTTCCTCTCCACAACAGTGTCTGTGGAATTAATTTCCGACAAGTATTTATGCTAAATGAATTCATTACAATGTATAATGTATAGACACTTAAAAGAGCATTACTCTAAGAAGACATTTATTGTGAATGCTGTGAAATTGAAATTGAATAAGAAAATAGGGAGTAGCGAACTTTATGGCTGTCCCTGGGCAGAGTCAATTTAGCAAATCTGACGACATGCTTATTGTCTGCTTTTAACAAACACATGAATTAAAAGGAGTCTCCAATACATCACTGAGACACGCTCTGGCTTTAAAGAGGTTTCACACGGCGCCATATCTCTTTAGTACATTAAAAGAAGTGCAGCATATTCAGTAATGGGAGCCCATGCAGTCTAGAGTAGCCTAATGAATTGATTAATTTCAAGACTCTGAGTGAGCTTACAAATGTAACCAACATTTGTCTTTATTCAAAAAAGAAAAACACAGCCTCTAAATTACACATATGAGATACACATAAGCCGGTTGCACTCGGTTCTATAATGAGTCCCTGAGCAACCAAAATCCATGCCTGGGTTTTAAGTAGTTAATTCAATCATCTTGCAAGTTAAGTTGAGGTTACAATGGATTCATCATGTGATGGATGCACAGTTTTATCCTGTTTTATTTACTGTTTGTGTCGTTGCACATTGAGTACGGATTTTCTCACTGGTGGCCAAATGAATTTCTTTAACTTTGATAATGGAGCAGACTCCTGCTTTAAAGCAACACGCTGTTTGAAAAACAGCAGCAGAAATGCGTGTCAGTCACTGCCTGCTCGACAGCCAAAACACTGAGCACTACGGTGAGTAATGGACCTTTTACAGATTAAGGAGTATACAGGCCATGTAACCCTGTCGATCAATAAGTTTGGATTTGACGCTGTCTTGAGAAAAAGCAGAGGATAAAACAGTGTGTCTGCCTGTACTGTTAAAATGCTGCAGAACGGGTGATCAGTCTTCCTTAAAGAGGTGGACTGACGTAGTTTGAACTTTCTGCCAGGACATCTCCAGGCTCAGCTCAAGTCCTTCAGGCTCCCAGTAGACACCCTCCTCCTTAATGAGATGCAGGTACATTCAGTGCGACTGTGTAGGTCTGCAGAGCTGCTCGCTCATTATGAGATATTTATGGATATAGCTGCCGAACACCGGGCATGTTTGACCAACTCCAGAGTTTTTGTTTCGCAAGTGTGTTGAAGGTGGCCTCATTAGAGCGTGTTGTAATTATAAATATGCCAAGTAATGAAGCAGTGGACAGTAACAACATTCAGTACATGCCAATCAATACATTGGATACAAAATGGATTCACCAATTATATTGTTTGTCAAACACAGCAGCAGGGTTTTTATGCGGGTTTTTGTGATTTTCAGTGTTACTTGTTTTATTATTTTGTATTAAATTCGGTGCTGTCAATCAATTAAAAAATTTTGCTCGAGTTAATCACTAAAGATTTCTGTAGCCTAATTAATCGTGATTAATTGCAAATTAATCACTCATCTTTTTTTTCAGTTCTGAATGTACCTTGAAGGTATATTTTACAAGTTTTTAATACTCTCATCAACATCAGAGTGGATAAATATGCTTGTTTTATGCAAATGTATGTTTATTATTATTGCAGCAATCCAAAACCATGAAAAACACTGTTATATATGCTTTGATCGAGCACTCGGTACTCTGCTGTGTTTAGCCTTTTGTGATCAGTGCTCGATTGCTCATGTCTGTAGTGTAGGTGCTATGAGCAACAATAGGCCCCTCAGTCTTGTTTCCGTGTCTTATTTAGCCTACTATTAGTCATTAAGTGTCACATTAAACACTCATCCTACATTCGGGAGTCGGACCACACCATAATAGTGTCCCAGTATAATACAGACCACAACATGGTGTCAGAAAAATCGAGTTATTTGAGTGAGGTACAGTGTGCCAGTGGAGCTAGCCTGGAGGCTAACAGCTGACTGGAGCAGTTCAAGCCGCCTTCACTGCTAAGACTCACTGGTAACCTTATAATAGAGTCCCAGTATAATACAGACTATGACAAATACTGTCAAGAATGTATACTTACTCCTCCATTTTAGCTGTCTTGTCTTAAGTTGTGTATCTGGTGTATATGTCTGTGGTGGTGGCTGCATCACTTTCTAATTTCCCAAACTACGGGGCGAGCCAAGGGCCAGAAGGTGTGGGCGTTAATCACTGGTTAAAAAAAATTAACAATGTTAAAATAAATTGTGCTTACACGTATTAAAGCATTAACTTTGACAGCACTAATTAAATTATGCAAAATGTCATCAAAAATGGTTTTAAGTTTTTATTACATGTGCAAAGATTTTTTTTCATGATGAAATAACATTAACTAGAAAGAAAACGGGAAGATATAGAATCTGTTGTACATTTAAATATACTGATATTGAAATTTTGTTGACATAACAGATATGTGAAAGCTGAGTGTTGCTATAACAAATGGCATTATGTATAGCATCCCATAGTATTTAGCCTCTGTTCATCCACTGTGCTTGGAAGGTTTGGAGAGGATTTAGAAAGTCGCTCCAGCATGTACTCAGTTTTATCTCAGTGGCTGTGTATAAGCAATAGCAGGACTTGAAATTTCATGAGTGATTGTGGTCAACAGTGAAGCATCAGCATGTCACCACAGCTTTGCTATTGCGCAGATTGCAGGTTTGTCGGTTAATAAATATAGTAATTATAATTATAGTAAACTTAGGCAAATGTTAGGGAGGAGTCACTACGTAGCTCCTGCCAATATCCTGTAGAGTCAATCAAATATGTTATGTGGTAATGTCTGATTTTTGCTCCCAAAACTGATAATGACAAATTCCCGACTAGCTTTTTAAGAGTGAAAAGCATCCACATTTCCCTAAGCTGCCTTCATCCATCAGTAGGAGCAATGCCAGCAGTGATCAATCCAGCCATGCTTTCACTGTCAGTAAAACTGTGTTCGGCTCGACTATGCCCCTGCAGTAATGGCGACATCGCTAGAAAGCACAACACATGAATCAGCCAGCGGATTAGTGTATAGACAGTGAATAATGGAAGAGCTGCTAGAGGGTATGACAGCAGGTACGGTGATTTTACTAGGGAATGTGCATCATAGCTGTGAGTTCTACATTGAAAAAGAAATTCTATTGGATAAAACACCTCAAACGAAAGTTTACTGAGCCTGCCGTGTCAATCAGTAAGTGTAAGATAATCCATTTCAAGATGTGTCACCTATGTAACACAGGCAGGTTTATTACAGGCAGATGAAATGATCCGATTAGAGAAGCTGGGATGAGTTTATCAAGGGAGCAAAGGCCACAAAAGTGCTGGAGAGTTGACGAGCTTTGACACAGAAATAGAAAACTGGCTGATTGGACACGTTTCCTGCTTGGCAGTGTGTGGAAAACAATGGGTACAGGTGTCTTGGTAATAGGTATTGATGTTTTAACAGCATTGATTTTGTTATCAAGAAATGCAATGATCCCGTTTGCAGCAGAACAATCTGGAGCAACTGTGGGCATAGATGTACCATTGATATATTGTGAGAAGGTATGTGAGAGAAGCCCAAAACGTGGGATTATTTTTTGCATAGAAAAAATACATTTGCAAAATGCTCCATGCTCCATGCTCCTGCAACATTTTCAGAAGTCTTTATAGTTTAGCCTCTTGAGTGCTGGTTATACAGCAGGTTCCAGTGGTTAATTCTGAGCTTTCCAGGAGTCAATTCCAATGATTCCCACAGCAAAAGTGAGTCCAAATCGACTACAGAAATTTGGGTGTCATGCACTGCTAATCTGCTCAGCTTCATCTGTGGGTGGCAGCAGGTGCAGAGCTCAAACTAATGAATATGCAAATCAACAGTGATAGCGTAAGAACTAAAGCCGAGGGGCAAAGGGCGACCAGTAACAAAAACATTTGAAAATAACAGCCTAAAGCACTGTACACATTAATGTTATTGACTGCTACCGGTAGTTCACTGTTCAAATCCTTGTCTAGACCCCAGTCTATGCTGCAAAGTCAATAGAAGATTAAAAAAAAAAAAAATCAAAGAATGTATTTCCAGGCAGAAAACAAAGAGAAGTGAAGAAGTAAACATAGAAAGTTGCAAGAAAATAACAGCAAGAGTACTTCATTTGGACTCCCTACAAGGGGTGATGTCAGGTGGAAGAGTGTGAGTCACAGTACTGAGTACTGGAGTTTGCCGAATTCTAAATGTAATATAGGCTGTGCTCAGCCAACAAATTCAGCAGTTTGATTGAATTTGCTAGCAGTCTTTGAGGAGGGCATCACAAATATGCAATTGTGGTGAATTTTATGTTCACTGTTTAAAAAGCAGTGAAAAAGTCCCCAGCTTTTATTTTCCATTCAAGGAATATCCTGTGCCACTGTTTAACAAAAGTACAGCAGGGAATTACACTGTTCATTCCCAAGTGAAGACTTGATTCAGCTTTATTTATATTCAAAGTGTGTTGTCAGTGCCTAAACTGCAATATGATTAATTTAGCTTTAAAATAAGTATTCAAATTAGTCTCTTTTTTAATTATTTATTTTTTAAATATATCTTTATAAGTAAACTTACTAGTAGGAATTGCAGGCCAAAATAGAATGTAATAACAGAGACAGTCATAAAATATAGCATAAACTTTTAAATTGATCTAATTTAATTTATTCAATTTTGCATTTAAAACTTTTTAATTGATTTGAATGAAATAGTCCAATTTCTACTATTTAGGTTTATCACATACATCATGACCTTGTTTTTGTGTTCCTGTGAGTGTTTTATATCTCTGTGGGTTATTTCTTGTATTTTCAAGGCATAAGATCCAAGAGCAAAATGTAATGAAATACACATTTTAACTTGATACACTTTGACTCCCCTGTACCCATATGAATGAGCGTTTCTATAAAACTCAACCCTTTGATTGACACACAGTAACAGTAGATTATAGGCAAAATTGCAGCTTATCCAAACTTACAGCTTGACTCAAACTTACATTTTCGTCATCAAATGCATAACTTCTGCTATGTTTAGCTCTGGCGTCCATAATTGTGGCATTTTAGAACTCCTGAAACAGACCCTGTTGAAAATGCTGCCAAGCTCATTTTAGTCGAAAAACACTCCAGGCTTGCATAGTCTGAACAGGCAGACACATACCCTTGGAAATAAGTAGCACAGACTCCCACATTCTCTTCCTAATTGGGTCTAATCAGTCAAGATGTGTTTTTTTCCTGATTTGTCACCCCCGTACCACGTGACGCTTTTCCGAAAGAAAAAACAGATAGCCTGTATAAGTGTGCCTTAGCAGCAGTTTATTCAACATGGATATCAAAATGCATATGTTATTGACCTTGTTGTTCCACCTTGTCATTGTCATTGGTCCAAGCAAAGAAATTGCTGATCTCAATTTTCCCAGTTGCTATTCCTCCTCCTTAGTCGTCTCCAGAAACCAAGCAACCAAGCTTCAGCTTCCTCTTCAAACCGGCACGTGCTTGCCTAGTGAATGTGAACAGCCATGTGATACGCGTTTTCAATCATGTTAGCAGGACAGAGGTTATCTCTGAAACAGTGTTGAAAACACTCATCTGGACAAAGATTGTTTTAGTTGTAAAACACTGTTTTAAAATGAAAATGCAGTTGTGTGGATGTAACATTGCAATAAAGTGCAGTACCTTTTGACTGCTTTTTTTTGCAATCTCTGCCTCACTCATGAAGATGTTTTAAGCCGTCCCCAACCTACTGCTGTACAGAGTTTACTCAACAGAGGTCTTTCATTGCAGTTCAGCTATAGAGCCACATCTTCCTTGTTGCATTGCAAAGCTGCTCTCAGGAAGAAAAGTATGAGCAGTAAAGACGCCAATTCAGTGGATGCACTTAAAGCATCGTCTTGATTATAGCAATAATTCAAGACAGCGGGGGCAATTACCGAGCACGATCTCAGTACATACAATAGACATCTTTGAAGAGGAGACAAACAGATCTATACATTGATGCTGGATAGTTGTTGAGGCGGTATATGTGTGCGGACGGGTGGAGGTGGTGGTGGGGGGTGTAGAGATGAGATGAGAGGGCTACGAGGAGGCGCGTGGAGGGGGAGGGTGGCATCCACGTACAAACAAATACCTCTTTAGAATTCCACACAGCACTCCGCTGCAGCGTGTTTGGTTTCCAGGCAGCACTGCATTATTAATGCACCCATCTACCCTGCACTCCCACCCCCAGAGCACATAGGGAGGGGACAAAGAGAGGAGGAGAGAAACAAGTTGGGGTGGGGTTAAAAGAGAGCCAAGTTATATGTAAAGCTTCCTAATGAGTACATGTTTTTTTAGAACTGCTAAATGATGAAGTCTACAAAAATTAAAAATAATGTAAAATTTTAGATATTTGTGTATGTTGATATGTTAGACCATTAAGTATTAACTTTGAGGATGAGGCTTTCGACATAGACAACAATGTGTTGATACAGACAACAACTACTGCTAGAAATGAAAAAACATGTCACTAATGCACCTATGTGGTGCAATTATGTGTTTAGAAAAGAGATATCTAACATATGCTTTTTTTTACTTTCTTGTCAAAAATTTGATGAAAAGATGGAAACTAATCTTATCTGTGTGTTAACTATGGATGTTGAGACAAGAGGCAATTAAATTCGCTAAACAAAAATGGAAATAACAATCCTTACACGTTTTAAATCATTAACATTGTTTCCTGTTTGTGTACGTAAAAATGACAAAATTACTGCAAGTATTTCTACAGCTGAGGGCAATGTCTTCCCTTATTTCCTTACCATAAGGCTGCAGGGGTTGTCCATCAAGAACTTGTCACAACACAGTCTTGTTTATTTTCGCCTATATGCAATCAATCCTACAATATAACGTCAGCTTAGAGGTGCCATAGTAGTAGGAATATATTTAAACTTTGCTGTTTCTCTCTGCTTCTAGTCTGTATGCTAATCAAGGTGCTTTTAACCAGCTCTAGTTCCACGGAACTCTGCATGCACAGACATGGTATTGATCTTCTCATCCAACTTTATCATGAGAAGTTTTGCAAAAGTGTTAAAATATTCCTTTAATTGTTTAGTAGTGTCTTGTGTATAGGTGGTAGGGAGCACATTATCTTCCAACAGG
>JAPXVT010000025.1:13480753-13492371 GCA_029823135.1 Acanthurus reversus
TTTTTTTTTTTTTTTTTTTTATTTTTTTATTTTATTTATTTTTTTTTTTTTATTATTTTTTGTTGAACAAAGATGCAACCCTAAAATTGAAAAAAATTAAAGTAAAACTGAATTTGTGGTTGATAAGAGATATTCTCTTTTTAAAAGCAGAAGGGATTTCTGTATCGGTTTATGTCACTCAGTACCCCAACAAAAGTGATTAAGAAGTTGAATACGACACTGTCTGATTATATTTGGAGGAAAAAACCTCATCACCTTAAAAAAATATGTTACTAGAGGATGCTTTTCCGGCACACTTATTTAGTTCTACTGGATATTTATATTTATATATTTATTTATAAGGATATTTTATACAAAAAGAAATCACTGTTTTATCGCTCATGGTACGACAATGGAATTATGTTGCTTGGTCAGTTGATAAATAGAAATACTGGGTTCTCATCATACTCAGAATTTCTCCAAAAAATTAAGATACCAGTAACACCTAAAGAACATGCTGTTATTCTGAATGCAATTCCCAGTGGTTCGATTCAAAAAATTTTTCAAAAACTGTAATCTTGCAGAGGGTAAGGTTATTTGAGATAAACACATCACTATTGGAAATTGATATTAAATTGAATTGATAGTTTGAATAAATTATGCAGTAATCAGCACATCAGGGATGCTTTAATTGTGTAACTCCTCCTGCAGCAGGAGTATCACTAACAAAGTGAAAGAAGTATCCTTCAAGATTTTACACAGAATCTGTCCTGCTTAAGAAGTGTTGGAAAGATTTAAACTCAGTATAGATTATTCTTGTGTTTTGTAACTCAGAGAAGAAAACCATAATCCATTTGTTTTTTTCACTGTGAATGCTCAAAGTTATTTTGGATGGATATGAAAGACTATAGAAATGGAAAATTTGGCACTATTGTACAGATTATTGTACATCCTAAGTCCTGTTTACATTACACATAGGACGCTTGCCTTTGTTGGTTTTACTGACAGACTGAAGGCCACATTGCTAACCGCTGTATTTGAGTATATGACATCATGACATCATACTGTTCACGGCAGTGCAAAGAGAAAGTCAATATGTGGCGGACAGTGTGTAACTTTGAAAGCACGGTCTAAATAAAATGGGGAGCTTGGATCAGTAGATGAAGAAGTAGTCATGAAGAAAATGAAGGATGCAACATGTTGTAGATGCATCAACAATCATTTGCATTCAAAACGTTGACAGGTGAATCGTAATCGAATTGAATCGTGAGGCAGGTGAAGATTCAAACCTCGAGCGTGTGACCGTTGAGCTGGATGGTGTTTGTTTGGTTTAGTGAAGCCCGGTAACAACAAGAGATTCAGGGCGTAGTAAAGGCCTCAGGTACGACTTAAATATGAACCCAAACAAACTGATGCCAAGGAAGAGGGTGATGAGAAGGCTACAGCTCTACAACAGCATCAGAAGGGACTTACTGGCTACATTTGCATGAAACAAATGAAAATCCACCATTCCTGTAACAATTATACACCGGAAACATTAGAGACACTGTGTCTGTCTCTCTTTGTGTGGCTTTAAACATTGTAAAGAAAATGTGTGTGTGTGTGTGTGTGTGTAAGTTACTGTTTCAGGAGAAGAGTGCCTCTTGGACACTTCTTTATCCTTAAACTGCCTTGACTGTCACTACTGAAGGGTAGCCTATTTTCGTAAAATTTTATTATAGCCTACATATCAAATCATAATTTTTTAACAAAAGAAACATTTGTATAAAAGCAACTGCCAATTTTCACTTACTGAGTTTTTTTTTTTTAATATTTGAACTCTCAGTATCTATCAGCTTTAAAAAAAGACTACAAGAGCTTTAGCTTCTGAGAAACTAAAAGATATAAAGAGAAGTTTGGATGAATCACACAATTCACCAGTGACAAAGAAAAGTACACAAAGCAATAAAATTAGGACTAATAACTGACATTTATTAACCCTAATTTTGCATATGAAAATCTCATTCTGAGCACAGTGACACATCAGCAGTTTACTCCACAGTTACTTAACAGCAGCTGAATTATTATTATTTTTTTTGGACCGTCTGGGGTGTTAAGACACTGCTCACAGTTATTACGTCGACTAGCTTCAGTATCGTTGTGTAACTTCACATAAAGTCAGTTTGTTCATCAGTTCCTGATGACTCTGAACGGGAGTCCATGTCCTGGTATGATGACATCTGCGGTGCGTAATGCCTCCTGTCGACTGACCTCTTGTTCTTTAATGTTCACACTCAGATCACGCCACCTGTCCTCATCTGAGCAGCACTCAAATAAATCCCCAGCAACAAGAACTGTGCCTGCAGAGGTTCCCTTCACCTGGACACTGACATCTTGTCCCGTGTGGCCTGGACAGGGAACAACAGATACCTGTGGGAGAGAGGAGACGGTAAAACTGACACAGTCAGCCTGAGGGAAAACCAGCAAACAAGACGAGGGGACTTTGCTTCACTTCAGTTTGATATTTTATAAATTTTGTTTTTTGTATTTTTATTTTCTTATTAAAGTTTTTATTTGATTTTATTTATCCATTCTTCTCTTCTCATTATATTAACTATTTTGACCTCTGTTTTTTCACCTGTGTTTTCGGTTTGGTTTGTTTGTTTGTATCTCAAAGTCCAGTGAATGATTCAAATAAAATAAAGATAAAGAAAGATTCAATATTGATAAAACATAGCCAATGTTAAATATGAATACCCAGTATCACTAGCTCCATTCACAGGTATGAGTAACCCTTTGGTAGCCCATACAATGGAGCAGAAGAGGTTTCCTAGGACAGCCAGTGCTAACTTTGTCACTATTGTGGTTTTTCCACAAACCAATGGGGCCATGAAAACATAATTTCTGGTTTTACAAATATTTACAAACCATGTGAAATACTCCCTTTAAAAAGCTCATAAAAATGCAAAACTAAAATGCTGAGGTTTCAGCCTACAAAAAAAACACATTTTGACCTTTTTAATTGCAACACTTTTGGACATATAAGGACATGACATACATATCAGAAAATAGTTGTTTTTTGATTTTTCTACAGGCCACGGCTAGTTTTGGTCATTATAACAATGCATTATTTAATTACACTGCATTCTAAAATATCTTGACAAAACGTCAAAAAAAAACCCCAAAACAAACAAACATAAAAAATTAAAAAAGAATTTTAACAGGCAAAGTTAGGCTTTGTTGTTGTGTTTGTGGTACCAACATTGCAAACTGCTGATGCAAAGCTGCTATCCCCAGATTTCAGTTGTGGACTTAAAGCAACACTATGTAACTTTGACTGAGACCCACTGCTTTGAAAAACAAAACTTAATGGTGCACGTTTATACGTCGCATAAAACAACAATTTGTGTAAAACCGGGTCATATTTTATGGAGATGATGTCCTACGCCTGCTCTGCCTCTGTGATTCACGGGGGTCCCTGAAAGCAACATGTAGGCTGCCTGCAGACTGAAGCTGCAGCTGCGGGTCGTTGCTGGTGACAGCTCTGCCAAAATAAAAGGCTGCAGATAGACAGAGCAGTCGGAGGACATCAGAGGGAAAACCAGAGGACACATTCTCCAAAAAATCTGACCCAGTTTTACTAAAATTGCTGTTTTGTGTGATGTATTAACATGCATTGTTAAGTTTCGTTTTTCGAAGCAGTCTGTCACAGTTAAAGTTAGACAGTGTTGCTTTAAGCTTTGCTGTCTAGGCTCGCTATTAGGCTTCGGATCTTTTCAGGTTTTACCAGTCCGGTCCGGTGTATGGGCTTAAACCGGTTTTGTGCTATGCAAATACGCAATACCGGTGTTTATCAGTAAGACATATCCTGGCAAATGTGAGCAGCAACATGTTCCGACACCCAGTGGCTCGACAAGCGCAGACATGGCCGTCAAACAGAGCTGTGTGTGAACACACTGAGCTCCTACAACACGACTTTATCACCACAGGATTATTTTATGAACACAGACACGACGTGGTGACGTTTTCCAATGTTTCTTGGACACAAGAGACACAGAGCAGAAATGACGATGATGCTGCTGTAGTTTATGACAAGAATGACAAGCCCCCCCATCGTCCTGATGTTAAGGTTAGTAGCTAACGCTAACGTCCCAACTGTGCCTGTTTGTAACTCAACAGACCAGTGGATGATTTTATGAACTCGGACACGATGTCGTTAAGTTTTCCAGCCTGTCTCGGACCTCCACAACTGATACAGAGCAGCAAAAATGTTTACGTTTATTAATGGTTAATGGCAGAAAATGCCGAGCACCCCCTCCTCAAACCCAGCTAACGTTAACTTAAGATAAGCGGACTCAACTCCGACTCATGATGTTTGCGTTTTGTTTTACAAGACTGCGTCCTGAAAGGGGAGAGAAGAAGACGCCACATGTCTGCTGTGTTCAGTTAATGTGTGTGTATTTATTGGAGGCATGTGACTGAACAGAGTAACGGAGCAAATAGTTTGATTGGGTTGAGAGAAAAATGCATTGTGTGTCTGAGCGTAGAACTGCAGCACATAGAATGTGCACTGACGGATGATGTCACACATTTGGTTACTGTGAGAAATAAAAACATTTTGTGTCACTCAGTTCAGTTGTTCTTCTCTTGTGCTGCTCTATTCTGTCATGCATTGCAGATTCAAGGGCTTCACTCCAGTCACCGGTTAGATCCAGTATTGAGCTTAATGTAAAACCGGTTTCGAAATTTTTACACCGGCCCAAGCCTACAGGGATTTATGAAAATCAGATATTTTGCTGACTGCAGCAATATTTAGATTTGTGGTTTATACTTGTGGTTATTAATGTGCTGTTGTCGGGGGGGACAATGAACACATCTGAATTTTATGAAATTCTGTAACATTTGTTCTGTCGTCCTGTCAAAGAATATCAACTAAAAAAGAGAAAACTGTCCATGTAAGTAAGCACCTGTTTGCATCCGTCACTTATTATTTTGTGTGTGTGTGTGTGTGTGTGTGTGTGTACAAATGTTGGTGTACCAGAAAGAAGCAAAAGAGACAAACTAAGGCAGTATGTCAGTGACAAATCTACTGCAGAACACGTTGGCCTTGTAACTTATCCAAGGATTCAATCAAACCTGAAACTGACTCCAAACAGAACCTGCTGCTGGAACTCATCCATAGCAAAAGAACTACATGCACTAAAGGTTTTTGTTCAACACCAACAAAATGTTGTGTTACCAACAGACCACAAGGACGAATGAGACCTTTTTTTTCTGATTAGTTGGTTGTCATCATTTTGCACTAAATTACAGAACAAACCAAACAAAAAACCTTAAAGCTTGACTATAATAGTTAGTCATTAAGCCTGTCTTTAGCTGTCTTTGCTTTGGTGTTAATCTATGCTGGAAAGTTTAAAATGAAAGCTTTCACAGTTTGTGATGTATTACAGTGACTAAAACAGCACCAGAGATCGCATCCTTACCCAGGAGGTCATGGGAAGTGACGGCAAAGTGAGGGGGGGTGGAGGGGGTGCGTAAAGGTTGGTCAAGTCCAGATCTTTAAACTTCTTCCCAATCAAGGACAGGGCTTTGTCAACCTGCTGCTGTGAACCTGCAGACACGAAACACAGTCACATGGTTCGCTGTGTAGTTCAGAAACAGGAATCTGAGACGTGCAGCGTCTGCTGACTCACCCTCTATGTGGCAGATCTGAAACTCCTGTGTGTAAGGCAGGGTGGAGATGTAGATCTTCGCACCAGAGTTCTGCTTCAGGAAACTCACGTATCTTCCTTGCTTACCTATCAATCGTCCTACAAGATGCTGGTAGAGCAAGACAGGCAAAGAAAGACAATAACATGTCAAAGAGGACAAGAGAAGTGGACCAGTCCCTATGAGCCACAATTTGTCGAAATGGAAAAAAAAAAAAAAAAAATGTTAGTGAGGTGCGGGTCATGTTTTTTTCATACCCCCACCCAATGGAGAGCCAACCCACACCACCTGACCCGTTAAAACATGCACTGATCAACAACCCGAACCCAGCTGGACCTGCAAAAACCGCGCTGCCGCAGACAGAGGAGCAGAGCGCGAGCAGAGCGCGAGCAGAGCGCGAGCAGAGCGCGAGCAGAGCGCGAGCAGCAGCGCCGCGGTGCTGAAGCTGCTGCTGAGAGCCGGGGAGACCCAAACAGAGCTCTCCCTCTTTCCTCCAGGGAGGATTGAGGCTAAATCAAGATCAAAAAATAAACAAATTGTTCCAAATTTTGGCTTTCATTGATGAGTGAAGCAGCAAGAGGTCTGAACCTTTCCACAAGTTGAAACTTTGAACATGAACTCTTTTTTTCCTCTACAACATCTGTCACATCGTAGCGGTGACCTGTGCCGGAGTCACAGTCTCGTGTGTCCATCTGCCCTGCAGTGTCACAGCTTCTGGTTGGCTGCATTGTGCAGACACCATGTTTTTGTATGTTTTTCTATACATACCATGAAATCCAACAAATAAAATGCAATTATAATATCTCTCTTTCTTTTTAAGCTTGAAAGTGGGGTGCATCGCAGGCTATTTATTTATTTCTGACCCTCGTGTTACTGTATTTTACTCAGAAGGTGGCACTATAATCAAGCTAAAACTTCGTCACGGACATGTACCGTCATGTGCGCCAGTGCAGCTGCCCCGTCACGGTCACAACCATCACCACCACCGCAGGCTGAGCTTTATTAACGTCTAGCTAGATTGCAAACTCGACATGGCGATCAGACTGCAGCTAACAGAACATAACTGCACATGTGCACTTTCCTGACACAAGTGTTTGGACAGACTCGGACTTGGGAAAACAAATGGTTTTTTTTTGTTGTTGTTGTTTTTGGGGGGGTTTTGGAGGTGAGAAAGGCATGGGGGGGTTTTGTCTGTTTTTTAATGGTGCAGAGTCTCTGAAGTTTTTCAATGCACCTTGTTAACTTTAATGCACAGAGGCAACAGACGCCTGTCCCTCTGGTCTCCTGCACAGAAATGACTTGAGTCCCACAAGTTATGCTTTTTAAGCACAGACCAAAGGCTGACAAGATGTCACCACAAGCAGCTTGGAGGTGGGTCAAACACTCCAGAGAAGGTCCAACTAGAGCAGAGCACAGCAAAACTCTGCCTGTTTAAACTGCTACTAGCTATATCTTGTTGCAGTAAATTCAGTCACTACCCTTGGTTCCACCAAAAGCTCGAGCGTTTTGTATGGGAACAAAAGCCTTTCATGTTATATTTGGACGGAGGACCAAACATCCCACTGACAGTGATGAGGAAAATCTGCCTGGTTTCATTTCTCACTACAATGTGCTGAGCGTTCACGGCTGGTGTCGGTGCTGCCGGCTCACCTTTGGCACCTCGATCTCCCAGATGATGAGCTCAGAGCTCAAGGAGGCAGCGTGATTGCTCTGGCTTTCCCCAGCACCCAAAGTGCAGCCACTGTCCACGGAGTCCATACTGTTCACATCCGAGCCTGGACACACACACACACACACACACACACACACACACAGAAACACAGGATCATCAGGACATTTGACAGAAATGTGTTTAGAGCAACACAGACGTCTCAGAGTCCATTTCTGAGCCTGACCAAGTTGATTCCATACAGTCCTCATCTCACATTAGTGAGTCTAACATGTTCTTTAACACATTTAATCATTTTCATTGTTGGACATCAAACTGAACAGAACAGCATCGACACTGATTGACATCAGCTGCCACATGTGGAAGGACACTCATCTCTCCTTTCTTCAGTTTTACATGTGGAGCCTCAGAAATATTTTGTAATGCAAACAAGAAAATTCATCAAGACTTCCACCTGCTATCGTTCATTACACGATAACATAAATATTCAACGTGTAGAACACCAGTTCAAACACTTTGTTGGCCAGTGTCTCTGTTACAGCGGCTCTCTGACCTCAGATCTTCCTTCAGGTTTTCACCGGCTGAAGCTGCATAAAATGTGTCCGTTAAATATCGGCGGCGTTGGGTTCCTTACTCAAAAAAGGAACACATTACTCTTTAGTCATTACTTTTACTATCTTTACTTATTATTCCATACCAAAAGTAACTCGTTACATCAGACCCACACGTTACATTACTTTCCGTTGTACTGTAAAAATTGGTATTGTGTCTTTTCTCCTCAGACCTCAGACTTCGCTCGTGCGGCTAAAAATGCCGTACTTGCACCCGATAAGTATGACCTGTAGACTTCAGGTCATTTGTAAGAATTGTGGAGGACATCTGTGATCTAAAGCGAATCTGCCATCTCTCTTTATGTGAAAAGTGAAAGGACAAAAGAAAGCTCTTATGCAGCAGTCATGACGTCATCGTTGCCTGCGTCTTACCAGCCTTGCAGTAAACAGATAATAACGATGTCCGATGAAGATGACACCGATTTTGATATAAGCCACCGAGGACATTTAAAATGTTCAGTTGAACAGGCTTCAGTTTTTTCATTAGGCCTACAGGATGTGTGTCCATACAAGCCAATTCAGTCATTAAATTACTGGACAAAAATAGAAATCCTGAATAGGAAGTTGGGTTTCATCCACAACTAAAGTTGTTTTAGATAGCAGTGTGAATTTTTTTGCATTAGAACATTTGTCTCTTTAAGTACTTGAAAGTAAAACATTTTACAAAACAAAAAATAAATGATTTTCATTGAATTAAATAATGTAAATCACTTGTGCTAATGAGTTTGTATCAGCATGCATACTATACTGCTCTGCCTCGACTCTGTGATTCACGGAGGTTCCTGAATGCAGCACGTTGGCTGCCTGCAGACTGAAGCTGCAGCTGCAGCAGCAGGTCGTTGTTGGTGACAGCTCGGCTGAATAAAAAGCTGCAGACAGACAGAGCAGTCGGAGGACATCAGAGGACAAACCAGAGGACATTTTCTCTGTAAAATATGACCCAGTTTGACTAAAACTGCTGTTCTGCGCGACATATTAACATGCATCGTTAAGTTTTGTTTTCCAAACCACGGGCTGCAGTCAAGTTACTTCCTCTTGCTTTAAGTGTAAGTTTTTGTTTGTGAAATGAATTTCATGTCTTCTACTAAACTGTATGTATGATGTTTATGAAGGTGACTTGCTGCTATTTCTCATTATGTCACTTCCTGTACTTTCTCGATTGTCCAGTCACAATTGTTCGGTGGTGTATAAAGGGAAGCCACTTCACAATTTTAAACCCTTTGTCCTGATGAAAGTCCATCCTTGAAATGATATTTGAGAGTGTGCATGTTGTTTTCTTCCGATACATTTTGATCAACACCACAAATTTCAACCACCTGGGTGGCAACAGAAAAAAGTCTTTTGGACAGACTCTGGGGAAATGGCAGACCTTGGAAATGGGGCAGGGGTGATGGTAAAAACAGATCTAAATTGCAGCAAACATACTGTATCTTTGGCATTACTGTCGTGCATTTTCTGTGTATTTTTCCGTGTTGCTATAACACTGAATGAGAGCTGGTTCCTCTGAAGAGAGGAGTGAGACTCCTGAGGCATTTTTTCCTCTTTAATTTGCACAATATGTTATCCTCTGTATTGCACCCCTATGACACACACACACACCTGTCCATCTTTTCAGTTTACCTGCATTGCCCTTCATGTTGTCATATAAAACACACGCTGCAGACTTATATATGAGCAATGGGAGAAGTTTCAGAGGACTGTGGAACGCAGTCTCTATTTATATTGCCAAGAACCACGAGCCAATTAAAATGAATTAAAAACATGGCGCCAGAACTGCCAGTGATTGCATTTAAATTATTAAGCAAATGGCAGAAATAAGAAGAAGAGCCCGTGGATTAAGCTAACAGCACAGAACAGGTGGTTCAGTAGATGCAGGGTTTTATGTATTATTAAAAGATGGTGTATTCTCTAGAAAAAAAAAAATCAATGACAGAATCTTTTGTGCAGTATTACCTTTCATCTATTTTTTACTATGTATTCAAAAAGACATTTTGAGTGTCTGGACTAATCCATCAACACTTTTATATCATGAAAGCTGTTAACCTTAAAGAAGGCCTTCAAGATGCCCACAAAAGCCAAACTCAAGCTAAAAGGCTCGATATATGTGGCTGCAGGGTGTTATCTTTTTCATACCCTGTGTACACCTGATGAATCGCTGCGTCTGCGCTTTCTTTAATTTATTACTATTGGTTGCAAGGTTGCTCTAATCGAGTTACAGAGATCCTTGATTGGCTTCCAGTGCCACTGCAGGATCCCTTTAGATTACTGTGGTCCAACAGCAGCAGCTGAATGACAGGAGGCAGAAGATGAGTTTGGGAACAGGAGCACGGGCGCTCAACATGCTCTGTCAGCATGGTACCACATTAACCTCAACTCTCTCAGGCTTCCCCTCTTTTTTTTTTTTTTTACTTTTGATCTCCACCTCCTCTCTTCTGAACCACAGTGCTTCTCTCATTTGACATTCATCACAAGCATCAACATAAATACCCAATACACACATATCCTTTAAAGATAAAAAACTGGAAATGCAAAGAAGTTGATCTTTTAATTTAGTTTCTTGGCTCTCTTTGGTACATAAATAATTGATCACAAATAGGCTCCAGGGGCAGTCATGTTCACAGATATGTTGATTTCACACCAATTTCCTCACATATACAGTCCAGTCTCTGTTTACCCTGCATAAACTGAACACATACTGGACAGCATCTTCAGATCAAAGTCAAAAAAGGTGGAGCTGAAATACAGGAGTAATAACAAATAGGGCTTTCAATGGGTTGCGTTTGCAAAACGCGAGGAGTTCAACCACTGGAGGAATTTGAGAAGTGAGAGGAGGCTCTCACATTCCGTTGAGAAAGATGACATGATCCATATCTCTCGGAGAAATCATGGAGCAGCAGCATAAACGGAGCGTGAGTGTGCCGTGAGATCAAAACAAATGTTAAACTTCAGAAGATTCGATTGAACACGTGAAAAAATTCAATATAATGTACGCCAAAACAATCAATGTAATATGCTGTAGTGTGTATGACTGTGCAAGCAGCATAAATCTAGAGCAGAGTGTGCTGCTGGCAAAACAACACAAATCATCAGTTCTGTGTTCTACAAAGAGGAAAAAAAGTTCAGCTTTTCAGCTTAGCAATACTGACAGCACCTCAAAGATTTGACTGCACGACTGCATGAAGAGCCTAAATATGCCCAAAAGTTTTGTCTAAATACGTTTCTTAACGGAGTTGCAAAGGAGTGTTTTCGGGATGTTTTCCCAAAATAAGCACAGGATTATTCCGGGCAAATAAATGATGAAGGAATTTCATGTATTATAAGTTTGTTTGATCTCATCAACAAAACAGCTAACAGCAGTGTAGCGGGGGGGGGAATTAGGTTTGAAGCACCCTGATGTGACGGAGAGCTGATAAGTCAGGAAGGGGAAAGTAAAGCCACACCCTCGCTGCACATTCCCATTTGGATGTTAGCGTATGAAATAGTCCTCTCAGACCCCCGCCTGTTCAATTTTGTTTCTTTTTCAGTTGTAAGTAAAGGATGCCTGGCTGCAATTTGTTTCTGTCAGGATGATTAATGGCTCTCAATAATATTACAGCTTATATGGATATGGGAAGGTGCATCTCTACTGCAGCCAATCGATAAATCTGTGATCCTCCAACCACCCACCCTCA
>JAPXVT010000025.1:13531541-13543075 GCA_029823135.1 Acanthurus reversus
GAAGATTTTCATGTAGTTGCTCATCTCGATTTCCTAGAGCCCAGTATGACGTCTTAAAATTACCTCTTTAATCCAAACAACGGCTCAAAACACAACGACTCATTTATGATCATAAATGACAAAAAAGCAGCAAATCCTCACATTTTAGAGGCTAAACCAGCAAGTGTTTTTGATGTTTTATTTTTGAAAAAATGACTGAAGCAGTTATGAGAATAGTTGGCAATAACTTTTCTGTCACTTGATCAAATTAATCATTGCAGCTCTAATGGAAACAGCTGTTTTGCTTTTTTTTTGAATGATTCCGATTTGTTGAACTTTTGTGAAAAAGTACACACAATCCCTTCATACATCACTGGCTGCACTGTGTGACAATTTAGAAAGCTTTGGTGTTTATTATGAACTCAAGTCATTACAGCTAGTGCCCAATTAACAAGCAAGTCCTCTGGTGAACACTTTAGAGTTTGTCAGGTCACACACCAGTCAGATCCCCCTGATAGATGAAAGGGTTCAGCTGTTTTTGAGCAAAGAATCCACAGTAATCTGAAGCCAGAAGAAGGAAGCCTGTAGGAATATTTCTCAGCGTGTCCGTAGAGTGCATGACCACAAGTTCTACGCACAGCCAAACCTCTTGGAGGCACTGGACGACACCTGTGGTGATGTGTCTGTAGATCTGCACCTTTCCAGGGTCGGATAAAACACACAAGGTCACTTCTTCTGGCAAGTTCAATCGTATGTAGCCTGTACATGTGATGTGTTTGAGGGTAAAGCTTTTGGAACTTGGGTATTTTTCTGTGCATGGAGTTTCTGTATGTCAGTCATTGGGATATTGCAAAAATCTTGTTTTTCCATCAAAACAGCATACATAGAAGTTTTCCCTTGCCCACTTTGTAAAAGGTTATTACAACTGTACTGCTTTGAATTTCTCTCTCAGGTGTTCCTGAGAAGTTTATCTGGATAGTCCGTGCTATAATTTTATAAAGTTCCCAATTAATTCTGAGAAAACCTATGCTGAACTTTTTGGCAGCAGCACATTAACTGTATGATTTCTACGAATAGATTCCCTTAAAGCCTACACGCTAGCCCTTCAGGGGAGGAATAGTTAAGGATAATGTACAACAGAGCCACAATAATTTATGCCCATACTGTATTTTATACGTAACAATGTACGTTTACTAAAGCAAAATAGAAATATCACTTAGAAATGTATAATGAAAGGCACAGCATCAAAATACAATTTGACATGCAGTTATTTTTTCTTTAAAACAGGAGTAAACATTCAAAATTTGTCCCATCTGGCCTGTCTGTGAATAACAGCCGTCCGTCACAAGGCAAATACTTGGCTTACGGGTCGTTGCTTTCAGAAGCTTCCAGTCAAAATGGCAAAGTGAAATTTCTACTGATTTACAGTACTGAGGAGAGAGAGCATGCGTTCTCCTGAGCCTCTTAAAGGTTCTGTCGTTTGTAACAAACAGTTTGTGTAAAAATCCCTCTGACCATGAGCTGCACCTGATGCCCAACAGAGACCACGAAAACACCTATACATCACTGTCAGCAGATGGCTCCTGAAGATAAATATACATATTAAATATACATTCAGAGGAGCAGGGAGAAAGGAGCATGCAATTTTGGTCCGCCTCGCAAGAACAGCAGTCAGCCAGAACAGAAAACGTCGACCCAAGACTCAACCTGAGAACACTGACCGCTTGGAGTTTTCTCCAAAGGACATGCAAAACTAGGGCTAGTTTTTGGCACATTTAAGTTCTTCCGTCTTTTTTCTGTAACCACTCCCTACACCTGACTGCTGTTTTTATGTCTCCACCTCTTAAACATTACTGAGAGCTCACACTGCGCATGGCTTTAAGTCTCTTTGTACAGATTTTATACAAAGTATCAGAAGCAAAGCACATTAAAATAATCTAGTTAAAAAAAAAATACAACGATAAAAACTGAATATAAAAGTGGATGTGAACAGGGACATCCTGTCAGTCCACAGGAGGTGCAGCTCAGCTTGTTATACAGTAGATCTGCCGAAACATAAAGGCCCATATGCAGACTAATGACCCTGAAATCTGTAAGTTTTCCAGTTACTGCTGAATGTACTCTGCAGACGTTCGATGCTGCCGCCTCCCTTCGAGGTTTGTGTCTTCTGAGTTCAGAAAAAAGAATTAATACTTTTTAAAAAAAAAATCCATGTAGGGTTTTTCGAAGTTCATCTTGAGAGTTTGCTGATGACTCGAATGAGGGCAGCATTCTCGTCCTTGAGCCTCTGGTTGTCTGCTCTGAGGTCACCAAGAACCTGCAGAAACACAATGAAACATTAGCGTACATTTAAGAGAAAAATTTTGACTTTTCAAGTGCTTTCAAAATACGTAAACCCTAAAAAAGACTTGCTACTTTAAATACTACTGTAATAAAAGTTTACATCACATTTTACCAGCAGTTCCAATTATAGAACTTTATATGCTTTGATCAATATTTTTTAATGCATTTTTGAATTTCTGCCACTAGAGGTCTCTATCAAAACATGTAGTGTAATGATAAAGTAGGGCAGAGTATGATTGTGTTATTTATTTCATTATTAAACAATCACCATTGCAGCTGAAAAACAATCAAATTGAATCTGGCAGACACGTTCACAGATTAGGAGGCTTGGGCCAATGGTAGATATCACTGAATATGGTGATATTTGGCATCGTTTGTGATATTTTTCACAATGTCAAATAGTGAACAGCTGTTAAGGCATGTTTGGGCTTTTATTTTGAAAAGAAAATGCATGCAGAGCTGCTGTGGCACCGGGGGCAACGCACGTTGCTATTTGACAAGGTGGAGAGGTTATCACAGGTTAACTGGCAGGATGTAAGCATGCATGTGGCACTTTGATATATAGACACTGAGGACTTAGTTTCAAAGAAGACTGCCAGCTCGCCAATTTAGCAATATTTTGGATTTAAAGCAGTGTTGCGTGTGTTGGTGCAAAGGGAGTACAAGTAAAGTGACCAGCTTATGGCGATATTTGAGCTGGACAACACCGTGATATTAAAATTTGAAGACTGGCCAAGTCCACAGATGAGGTATTGTGTAATGATTTTATCCACATTACTTTTTAGTCACTTTTAATCATTTCTGTTTCTTTTCATCCTTGCTTTGTTACAGTAGGTGGCAAAAATGCATTGTAACAGTGGATGCCACCCATGGTAAAACTGAAACATTTTTGTAACATTTTTAATTGTTGTTTTTGTACGCTTTAGAACAACTATGGTTACAGACTCTCTCCACCTTCCTACACTCAGATTTTGAGAGTAATTTATTTGCCAAAAACAAAAACAAAACCCCTAACACACAACAAGTAAAGTTAGAGATGAATTTGACTGATAGCTTTTAAAATTTTCATTATTGTGATTTCTTTAGGCCACAATAACTGTGTATGGAAAATCTGATTTTGTGATAGCCCTGCTTTCTATTTATGTGAAGTTTTTGATGATGCTTACCTATTAACACAATAACACATAAAATATATACAATAATAAATTTCTCTGCAGTGAGATTCAGCCTGTGGTTTCTATCTGAAAGCAGCTTTGCTTGTGCATCTATAATGCCACGGTGTCAAATTATTACAATCAAGGTAATTAAGACGGTAATCAGTGAACATCAGTACCTTCAGCTCATCCTCCAGTTCCACTGCTTTCCTCTGGAGGGCCAACTTCTCCTGCAAACAAGAGTTCAACATCACAAACTGCCTGCTGGTATGTACAGAAAGTGATCTTCTGTTGTTTCTCAGGCATTTCGTTTCATGTTCTGCTGAACTTGCAGAGACGTTAAAATGCAGCTAGTCTCCAGGCTTACATTAAATCACACCTTACAAAGCGACGCTTACGTCAATATACAGAGCACATCCGTTTTACCCAGTGTTACAGACTGAAGTCTCACTTGGAGAGCAGAAAATGGAAACTCTATCTGAAATCTAACATGAAGTTCTACACATCATAAAAGAAAAACAGCAACTTCTACTCATTGACTGAGACAAAAATGTTGGGATGCATCTCTACTTACCGTGATCCAGAAATACATGCACTGTATGCATTTGTATGTGTTTACATCTACAGAAGGTGTATTCTTAAAAGAAACTGTCAAAAAGCAGACTTACAAATCTGTCCAGCTCCAGCAGGGCCGGTCTGTCCATGCTGCTCTCTTGACTCTGCCAGAGACACACAAGGACTCATTTACAAATTTCACACCACTGACAACACTAAATACACAACTGTTCATTTGAAAATAAGAAGCAACCACACCTACATTTGACAACAATGCTGAACAAGTGAAAAACCTACATTTTCAAGTTTTTTTTTAAGAAAAATATAACCAATAAATCAAAGTTTCTAAGTTTACAGAAAGGAATACTTAATACCTTCGACTAGAAGGCATTGTTTTCAGTGCCATCTGTTTGTTAGTGAGCAGGATTACGGAAAAACTACTGGGCCAATTCCCATGAAACTTGGAGGAAGGCTGTAGACTGGGCCAAGGATGAACCTATTAAATTTGGGGGTGAACCGGACGTGTCGTTGTACCCACAGGGGGTGCTACAACTGTGTTTCTGACTTTAAATGGCCAAAACTCGGTGGCCATTACTCTGATAGACGCCAAACTTTGCATGAACATTGTTGCGGGCTCTGCCTTGAGTATGGTCACCCAGAGAAAAAATTACAATGCACCCACAGGGGGCACTACAGCGATGCTTTACTCTTGACATTGCCATATCGGAGACTTAGGGGGAACAGCGGGGGTGTCCTCCACCTGGGTATGGGTGTGTGGGCGTACGTGCGTGCATGCATACATGCACCTGCGCAAGTGCATGTGTGTGACTCTGCTTCTTGGCGAAGGTATGCGCCCTCTGAGTGCCTTTCTAGTTTTTTTTGCTTTTATTCATCAACAGTGGGTTACAAATATTAATGTGGTGGGCAGATTTCTTGCATAGGCGATAAATAAGTACAAAAAAATGATCGCAGGTGGACAGGTGTAGAAATTGAGTTAATTTGCACAACGCAGACAATATTTAAGCATACTAGAGCAGAAATATATCTGTAATGTCTGGATTAAAAATTTAATAATGAGTAACAGGAACATTGTGCAGTATTATATGAACATCTTTAAAAAAATGTATTCTATCAATTACACAAAAGAAATATAAAGTTTAGCTCATTCTTAAGTCATTTTATTTGCTCTGATGATTTCTTCTAATAAGAATTATAAGAATATTATCCAGTGCTTGTGAGTGATGGGCCAATTAACAGCAGTACTTTGAGATAAGAAAGAATTTTATTTATGTATTCCTTTATTTATTAATTTGGAAATCTGAAATCCTGTACCATTTATTACTACTGTTGATTTCCCCCAAGACGCAAACATAATAAATAAACTGTTAGAATAAAATCTCATTAAATAAAACCAAAGAGAGTCAAGTGTGTCGTAAAGTGGTTGATGTTTATCTGCTTAGTCTGTACCCTTTGATGGGGAAGTTGATGAGTATATGAGCTATTGATTTTGTGATTCCAACAGAGCAAAAGCAATCGAAATGTGTCCTTTTACCTTGTCAGATGTCACGTAAACAGAGTACCTTTTCTCGTACAGTTTGTCTGTCCTTCTCAAGAGGTAATGTCACAGAGACTGATCCTTTAACGTTGATCAATTGTGCCATCTGACACCATCATGAGAACAATTAACTCCTGTTTCAGCCCTGGAAGGCGACATGAGGGGAAAGGGACTGCCATGGACAAATAGGCTTTATGTCCTCGCTGGTTTGTGTGCCAACATATACAGTCTCAGTCATGTTCTGCAGCCCTCTATGGAAAGTGTGTGCTTCTGTGTTTCCAGTTTTCTATTCACCCCTCTAGAGTAGCTCTCAAACTTCTCTAGGAGCTCTTTTGTTTTGTGACCTAGAATAATTTAGTGGACTATTTTGCGGGTTTATCGAGCAAAATTTATCCTGTTCTAAGGCTACAACTAACCTGGTGTGGTGTTTTATTCAGCTCACCACACACTGCAGGGACCATAGAGGGCTTTTGCAGCGTAGCGTGGCCATAATTTTGATATAGGCTTATGCAGAATTATTTCCTGACCCAGTTTAATCTCCCTATGAGTCATCTTTGGGTTTCTACCCAAATGCTCTCTAGCATGTTAATTTTGCATGCAGATTGTGATGGCAGCCAATTGTCTGTGGCACATGTATTACTGTTTTTATATTACACCAAATGATGACACTAGATAGCATCAAAATAAAAGCCAGATGTCCTTCAGAGGTGTGTTAATAGGAAGAAAACAAAGAAAAATCATAGAATAACGGACAGAGAGACTGTTGCTCTCTTTTATTATATGATGAAGTACCACATCTCCACAAATGTATCCAATCTTTCACGCACCATTATTTCCTAATACTTTCTTCAGTGTGAGCTTGGATGGACACATTTCTCCTTTGCGTGGCATCCTCCCATAATCATCTTACGCTCTCCGACTCTCTCCCATGCACATGGCAATGTTTATGCAGAGGGGTCTGGAATATAGGAGAACCACAACTGATGGAGAGACAAAACAAGAGAGAGAGAAAGAGAGAGAGAGAGAGAGAGAGAGGGTGAGCTTACTCTTCCAGGCCATCTCTGCCAAGACAAAACAAACCCGCAGAGTGAAAATCAGCTTATCAGTGCGATAGCAGACAAATAAAAGGAGACTGTCAAGAAATTATCGCGTTGGTATTCAAGCCATGACTTGCTGTGTCTTGTCACAATAAAACAGAGGGAATGCAAGCGGAGGCTCAGAGAGTGCAAGGCAGAAATAAAGAGAGAGAGAGAGAGAGAGCTGTTGATCTGTTTAGCCTGCTTGCTTCAAGCCACTGCGGTGCATCTCTTCTGAAATGGCTGTATTTGAAATCAGCTTTATAGAGTTGAAGACACTGCAGTGCTCTGTGTGCCCAGGCGTGCCTGTCAGACCCAGGAAGAGTAGACTTCACGGATGAAATGTGATTGCTTACATACACAGCTACACACCAAACATTAATCACAGACAGCGGTCTCTTTTCAAAAATACTAAAACACCAGTGGAGGTTTAGAAACAGGTGCAGAGCTGCATTGGATGGCAGAGGGCAGGACAGAGAGCGGAGTAGGGTGAAGAGTGGGTGTAACCTGGAGAAAACAAGGTGCAGGCTATATGTAGTTTACGGTACAAGAACACTTTATTTTACCTTGTGCGGAGAAAGAGTGCAGTGGAGAGATTGTGAGCGCTTGAAGTGAGTGTTTCTTGCAATTTTAATGCAAAGCACGGCTCTACTGCAACCTGTCTGAGACAGCAGGGACTCTCTCAAGTGGCGCTGACAGGGACCGTCTGTGAACCTGCCTGCGGATCATCGTAAACCCTGCACCTGCTCACGACTGTATCACGGTGCCCCAACGCTTTATATGCACATTGCATACAGCTCAACACATGCTGAATATATGCACCATTATGGACACAATTTATCATGCGTCTTGGGGTATTGATTATGTGCTCAGTAATAAGGCAGTGGAACATGCTTATTGAATATGGATAAAACATGGATCTGCATTAATTTGTCCACACATCTAATTACTGATGAGTGCGGGGACAAATAATCACAAAGGAACTAACAACTTTAATTAAACTAGACTTGCAGAAACGTAAAAACTCAGGAGATGAAGGGCAAAGTAAGCAGACCTGCCAAGTCAATGACATCTTTGGATGAGAAATGTGCACACCCTAACACTTTCCGTTGTTTGATACAGACTTTTTGCTGCTTTTCACTCTAATCGACTTTCATGGCAGAAGTAGTTTGTAATTAATGGTGGTTTTGTAACTCATCTATATCCCTGAACCTTGACGAGACCGATCGATAGCTCTGCCTGTGGCCCGCTCTGTGTGCTCGCTCTCTCTCTCTGGCACTCTCTGGCTTTCACTGCAGCAGAACCCGGAGTTCCCTCACAGGTGGCCATGTCACATTCACATAAGAAATGAAGTCCCGCGAGTCATAGTCAGGGTTTTAGCTTGTCAATTTTGAATATGTGCAACAGAAAGAGTGTTTAGGGAGGGAGACAACAAGCCATTTTGATGCTTGCTTTTTGGATTTTTTAGCAGCAAAATACAACTGACATCACCTCATTCAAGTGACACGTGAGCGAAAAAGTTGTCTATGCAATTGGGCAGATATGGAGCCACATAACAACTAATGTGGAGTCATGTTCTTGGCCAAAAATAGAATTTAAGTTAACCTCCTTGTATCAAAACTTTGGTCTCCACCAACTCCGAAGGGAAAATTTGCAACTAAATCCTCAGCTATATTCACCAGCAGGTGCTAACTTTTTTTCTGAAACAAGGGTTAAATGCTGTTTAGAGCTGACGGAAACTGATGGTAAACAGGTGATTATTCCCTGTGGGCCAAGTGAGGCATTTAACACCAAACAATTTTGTTAGTTATTAATGGAGGTTTTTTTCCATTATTGATATGAAAATATTTAGTACAGCTTTAAAATGTTTGCTAGGATTTAAGTCTTGGTTGATTTAAATAAATCTGTGGTTACCATTGACAACCACCTTTCCCAGAAATTCATTGAAAGTAAACAGGATAAAAAACACTGAATAGTGTAGTCTGTCATGAATACTGTTTAAAAAAATTTAAATTGTGTGTAATTTACAGAAAATCGTACTAAAATTTGACGATTGTTTCAAATTAAAGCCTATTTTCAAGTTTTGGGAAGTACTACTGCATATATGATAAAAAAAATATGTGAGTCTCGCAATACAGGCAACGAGAATCACATGTGGCATCCATTGCATGCGTCGCGTAATTGCGTGAGTTGGAAATATTGAACTTTTCAATTAATGTGACATGTGTCGCAACAGCTAACCAGTGTTGAAATTCTCCCGACATCACTGATGTCCTGACGGCACAAATGTACCGATGTGTGTACGCTGAATCAGACACGGAGGTCAAAACAACTATGGCTGTGTGACACAGTGCAGCAGTTTTGGTTATATCAGCCGTAGTTAATGACAGAAAATTCATCCCCGCCTCCTCTAAATGGGCTAATATGAACAGGCTGTGTGTAGTCCTTTCAAACACGTGAATGACATGAGACAATTATGATTCAGTGGAGATACGAAATATGTTACTGGCATTACTCGCAAATAAATCGCGATCATCGCTTCCTGTCTGAACACACCTTAAGGATTAGTACTTTCACAGAGACATTCAGAACAACAAGTAAGCTGCATTTAAATGTCATAAACTAACATTTTAAAAATTGTGCCAGCAGTGTGCACTGGACTGCTTTCTGTTTTTCCTGCCATGAAGAGATATTTACTGTTGCATCCCTCTGCTCATTGTATTGCTGCTCTTCATACAGGTCTCCCAAACCCCCAGCTCACTCCCTCAGCAGGCAGTAAGCTCAGGTCTTTATTTGATTTTATGTCTCTTTCAGACAAGTGTCTTTCAATCATTCCCTGTAGGGTCATACCCCTGAGTTGTTCACATAAAGAACGCTTTACCACCAAACTTATGCTTCAGTAGAAAAAAAGAAAAAAATCTACTACAGAAAAAAAAAAAGAAATGAGAGGGCAGGATGGGGAGAGGAGGAAAGAAAGAGAGATGGGGGTTAATGATAGACACTAACTACATTTTTCCTGAAAGGTCACTTCACAGACAGATGGCAGCCCTGTGCTGTTCTGCTAATGTTCCCCATCATAATAGGTCCTGATTTTCATCTTCCATTTCCTTTATCTTGGGAGTTACCCATTCATTTTGCAGAGGGAAACTTTCCCCTTGCCTGGACACAATATCGATCATGTCAGTGTCACAACCAAACAGTATAGGCAGCACCAGTGTTAATAACAGCCTTATCAGATAAAATGAAATATAAACCAACTGTGACCAACTCTTATGCTTCAATCTCCAACATGAAATGACACGAACAGGTGCACAGAGATGACACAAACAAATTACAAGAGATGGAATGTGTGACAGGAAGTGCTATCACCTTGTGTTAGGCCTGAGAGGAGTGGCACTGTATTCAGTTGTGTCAGCACTCTTATGGCTAACACACAGACACACACAAACACACATACACACACACACACTTTAGATGTTGGCTGAGGAGTCTGACGAGCAGGATGAGGTTGCTGTAAAAGCAATTTCCTCATGAGAGAAAGGTCTCATAATTCTTGTGAGACAAAGCATCTGGGATGATTTGGGACAGATGGTGAAATCTGTATGAAATTCTGCAATGTCCTCATTCACTGCAATTGTGTTCTTGGTAACCTTTCTCTTGAAAGTTTCTCTGATGTATTTCCCCTGTTTTTGAGGGACTTTACATTAATCATGGCTGACAAGCAGCAAGGCTTTCCTGTTGACGGCAGTGTTTCAAATGTGGAGTGTGCCTACAGGCATAATGTATTGCGCTGGCAATAATACATGTAGTCATCTCGTACACAGGGAGCTTTCTTGATCACTTATCACTGATGAACATATGTTCAAATGCACAACACTCTTTGCTAGATATCCATCACAAGTGGGGGAAAAGACATTATGTGCTATGTTTGCAGCTCCTCATCAGATCATACTTTCAGACCGTGAAAAAAATAGGCTCATTCCGCAGTACCAAGGAGAAAATATCCAGCCAAGCAAAAGACATAAACAAGAGCTTGACTCTGCTATTATGTCCAACATGGGAATGGCTGGTCTGGCAGAGGCATGACTCGCTGATTTCAAAAAATGATTGTAGCAGGTGAAATGCTAGAGCAGAGCCAGGGACCAGCCTCTGGGGCTGTGGCCTTTATGCCTCCTGTTTCTGTCTCCATCCCTTTCTGTTAGAAAACTAAAATCCATTGCAACACCATTTCTTTGCTGAGTTTTCAGATGTGTCTTTCATCAAGAGACTCATTCAGTTGTATTGAAAATAATATCCAATATAACTGACTTTAAATTGCTTGAGGATGTGACTTTTATTTATCCTCACTGATTTATTTTGTGTTTTAATATAACACTGTTCTGTAGAAATACAACCATGAAACTACAAGGCAAAAGAGAGATAAATGGCTTGAGTCTTGTATAAAATGGTTAACTTTGAATATGTTAATTGAATGAATATGAACTTGTTTAACTTATCACACCCTGTCAACCGAGCTGGTTTCTCATGGTTACATTCATTTAAAAAAACCTGATGGAGCTTGTACATGTTGAACTTGTATTAGCGGTTTTCATGAAACCAGGCATGACGATAGTCAGTCGTTATTAATAGCTTTCCCACTTTGTCCCCGTTGTCACACATGGTGACCCGGGCAATTAAGAAGCAACTTATCTGATTAGAGATGATAAATCACAGTCATTTTCTTGTTCACTTGCCAGTCTACTACTGTTAACACTTTGGAAGAAAACATTTAATTAACAGAGTTAATGTTGTGGTACAATTTCCACATGCAGCTGTACATGTGTATAATAATGTATGCAACGCCATGACTGATCTCAAAACTGTAAGAAAGAG
>JAPXVT010000025.1:13567968-13580956 GCA_029823135.1 Acanthurus reversus
CTTGCACTTGAGATGTGGATATAAGTCGCACACAGTGACTTGAGACGTGACCTCAAAAGACTGCAGACTTGACTCAGACTCGATGTTTGGAATCTGTTTTGTTATGTTTTTTTTTTATTTCTTTTAGCAGTAACAAGCTAAATCTTATTCCCGTCTTCATGCAAATGCATCTTTACCCCTGTGCGATCTTGACTGCTATCTGTAATGCAGTACATGCTTTGAATTTCAGATATAGCTATGCTGTGTTCTAGGCAGACCAACTGGCATGCAGCAGATGAACACTCATTACCACCATAGGAGACTTGAGACTTGACTTGAGACTCAAGGTCAAGGACTTGAGACTTTTAGTTTAAAGACTTGTGACCATTTCTGGACACTGAAACTGGACAGAGTCACATCCTGTTTGTTTGATAGTAGCAGGGCTTTGAGGACGGTTAGGTTGGTCCAACATTTTTCTCCAGTGTTCACTCTGTTGAATGGATTGCCATAAAATTTTGTTCAAACATTCCTAATGATGTTGGCACTGCTCTGACTTTTCCCACTAGTGCTAATTAGCATATGCTTAGGATGCTGAGGTCATCATTTACAGGTTCACAGATCCACTAGTGTAGCACTCTGATCTTATCGTGTTGCATTTTGCAGTTTACTAAAAAGGTTTGCCTGTCTCCTCTTGCAGTTTAGAAAATGTAATCCAGGCAGCATCACATTTCAGACAAAAAGTATATTTCTGTCTGATCTATTGATACTGAAAAAATTATTGACTTTTGCAAATTTGTGTGGCATTGTGATTTTTGTATGGAAGGCTATTTTTTATATCTGCTAAAACATAAATAACACATAAAAATAAAAAATAACTTAGCATTTATTCCATAACAGCTGAAGCAGAAACCATCCTTTATCATCGACAAACAGAATTTTCACAGATTCATAAAGCGTGTCTGTGGTTTTCAAACAGCAGCTGTTATCAAACAGCAAATATGGCTCCACTTCACTGAAATGTAATTCTGAAGCAGCCCTGTTTCCCTGTCACCTTTGAAAAGATGGAGAGTTCACACAATCACTCAAAAAGTTAGAAGTGAAATGTTAAAAGTGATTGAAACTGAACACTTTGCCCTTTAAGAGACGGATGGGCTGAAATTGTACGAGGAAAGTATCTCACACTTTCTCCAAAGCCACCATTAGTGACAGAATTATTTTTTAGACGTGTTTCCATAAATGTGTCCACTCCCTACATATTTTCGCCATCCTGCACACACTCGCTACTGTGCTGAGACTCCACATGCAGCAACCGTGGTGGCCTACTGCCTTTTCCCTCCACTCTGTTTTTGTCCATCCTGCCACTGTAATGTATCTGAGAGTATAATGAAAACAAATAACACAAAACAGCTACTTCAGTAGAGTTGAGTAATGAGAAAGTGTGGGCATAAAGGATGGGTTAGGGTAGTTGTTTAAAAGTAACACAAGTGAAGCAGCTCTTTCTTTTCCCTCTGAAGGTTACAGAACAACAAGATTAAAGGAGTGTCAGCCTGTGTGTAGCCTTAAATGGCTCACAATGAATGCATTTCTGCGAAGAAAATGAGAGAGCGCAAGGGAGAGAAAATGGGAGGGTGTGCGAGGGATAGTTGAAGAGGAGGAACAATGGAGTGAAAAGTGAGAGAGATATTGGGGGAGTTTGGTGAGACATTTAGGAGGAGACGACAGTGTGATGATGGGTGAAGAGGCATGTGATGGATCAGACAGAGAGAGAGAGAGGGAAACAGAAAGAGGTAGGGAGGACGGGGGAGAGCGATTGTGCTGTTCTTGACACCTCCACAGAAAACACCTTGGCAAGCTGTCAGTCAAACAGGCTCGTGTGATTGATTTTCTCCTCTTTTCAATCAGCATTTTACTTTGCGTCCCTCTTTTCCTTTGGAATGTGCCCTGATGATACGTTCTGTTTTTTTACACCCTTTTTGTGACACACCAAGGCCAAACAGTGTCTGTCATGTTAGTTGTTTTCACCAGCAACATAAATTAGGTTATAAATTTAAGTGTAAAGGACAGCTCTCATACTTTTTCGTCTTTTCTGACCTATAAATGTTGTAACAATGTCAGATACTCGTGCTCAACAATGCCAAAGCATTACATAATGAGGTACATGCATTTGAAAGTGAGCCCTGCAGGCTGTTTCAGTTGGCTCTGCACGTTGTGTTTTACAGTGTTGTTTTCTTTTTTTAAGTGCTTTTCCAGTGACATTAATGTGTGCTGAACTTCCTTGTACAGGCATGCCAGCTTGTGCACACAGCGTTTTACCGGCCCCCCACCCCGCTCTGCTCAGACACCGCTGCACTCTGCTCTCTGCTTCAGGGATTACGGTCAGCACCTTGTTTGAGATGGCTCTAATAAAGTGTTGAGTTTTTTGGGGGTGAATGAAGGACAATTAATTTTGTTGAACTTTCCTAAAGAGGCAAGCACCAGACAAAAGTTGATAGCGTTCCTGTTTCTACTTGATGTATTTCATGTGGATTTATTTACATCCTCAACATGAGCTGGATTAATGGCTAAAGTGCCGCTAAAGGACTGCTGTTCCCACATTGCTTTGTCATGTTGAAGAGTGTGAGGCGCAAGCCGTAAGTAACATTTTATCGGTGTCCTAGCTATGTTTATCTTGTGTCAGTAAAGGGGTTTTGAGTACAATGCTGAGGCACGCACAGAGGAGGGAAAGGGGGAGGAGTAACTGACGCAGACCGTTTCGAGAGAATGCAGAAAATACAAGGAAGAGAGTCACAGTTTTCTGAAGATCTACTTTACTGTTCATTCAGTTGTGCATAGCCACTCTATCGGAGTCCAAAATCTGAATCAGACCCAAAAGAAAAAAGACCCAAAAATGAGAGTAATATGTCTTCTTTAACCTTAACCCTTTTGTCTACATGACACAGTATGTGCACCTTGGACACCCTGGACTAAATGCTGTGACATTCAAATTGCACTGCTGTACTTCACTAGCAGATAGAACTTCAGAGTTATTGGTGATATCTATATTCAGAGATCATTTAAATGACTCTGGAGTGATTTAGACTGTTTAAATTGTAAGCATAGCCAAAGGGCGAAAACCTCAGTCAGAGATTGAGGGAGTACTATAAAAATAATTATTATTGATTTCCTAAAGCTTATTTTTATGTTCTAGTTGCATGAATACAAGAAAGGATTCAAAAGTTCTGAAACCTGATTTAATCTAGTCACCAGCCCCTTTCACAGTAGCCCCTTGTGCAGTCACATGGAGCCAACTACTGTAGCTTCATGACACTGGTTGTCCAGCATAACTAATTCTATGTTTAGTGAGACAATTAACCCAAATAGAGACAGAGTCCAGGACAACAGCTTCAGATATGGAGGTGGACTGCCAGCCAAGTTCTACAAATTCTTTTTTCTTGCCTCAGATGAACTTTAAGATTTAAATGTCAATATGTTACCCAACATGCTGCCAATGATATTCTATTGTTGGCAAGTGTTGTTTGAGTAATACAAACAAATACATACAAATGTCTTGGTGCTCAGCTTGAGCCCGTGCTTATCGGTCCGCTTTCTGTCAGCCTCTTTCAACTCATGCACACCCTCTGGTAAAAAGAGACGGACACACTATGGGTGCAACCAAGTGTACAATTATTTTTTACTCAACAAACAAAGTAAATTTTAAATAAATAGAAAATGACAAGAGACCGAGACATTGATAGGGATCAGAAGAGGAACACACTGAACATATTTTCTGGACAGATTGGTGTTTTCTAAAAATCCTCAAAGAATTTGTGGTTTTATCCATGGCATAGATTTAAGTTTGAAAAAAAATCTTTTAAACCCTAACCCAAAATACAGTTCTCACATAATGTTAAATCAACAGGAATATACAGTGCAATAGCTTTGTTGGTATACCCAGAAACAAGAAAAGAACAAATCAAGAAATACCAATGTGGTATCACTGCCTTCCTAACAGCTCCATAGGTGAATCAAGACATTTTATTTCACTGGCCCATATGTTTACATTTGAGCGCTTACCCATTATGTATGCTTTTTAGCTCTGTTTTCTGCACCATCTCCTGAGGGAAATATATGTTTCTTTATCAGCCAAATGAATCATTGTTTACTTGCTAGTTGTTCATTTTGTCTGTTTGCTATTTGGCAGCATTCAGTGGGTTTAGCAGAGCCGCTCTCTGCATCCGGATTTGACACTAATGAGAGCGGTGACGGTGAAACAAAACATTAAAGTTGTCGTCTTTAAAACAAGTCATTTACCTTAAAGACACAAACGTTTAAAATGATTATTTTGTTTACTTCTATCTAAGATGGCCAACGGTTTGTGATCCAGTAGGAAAACGATGTTGGTACCATGTGTTATTGCTGTATCTTCACTGATCAAGATTCTTTGTGCTGGTTTAAAATTGTCTATACATCCTTTAAGTAAATAATTAGGCTGATGCTCTACCATTAAATAGCAACTGACAACTAAATAGTGAATCCTTAATATTCAGTTTTAGGTTTGGGCCACTCAAAGGTCTATTGAGAGTCACGTAATGTAACGTCAATATGTAGATTTTGAGATAAATATATTTTAACATTCATTTTATCTAGAGACATAAATGCAAATCCAACCAAATACCCCCATAATACTATTTGTTGTGCATAAATATATCCCTCACAATTATAGTCATAATATGCTGCTGAGTAACATTTCAGCAAGTTTGACTATGACAAGATGAAAGCCACCTCTTTTTGATGACTTGAGGCACAATACTGTAGATTTCATGTTAACTGCACCTGCTTCAGATCTGCAAGTAAACATACAACAGAGCAAACTTATAAATCAGAATGGAGAAAAACAATGAGCAAAGTAACCTTTTCATTGCCAACTAAAAGGTTAACAAGCACCCAATAAAGCCTGAGGCAAAGCCACTGGCCTCATTTGGAGAGCAACAAAGGCATGTGGTGCGTTATAGTAACAGCTCTACTGTAAATAAAATCTGTGAAAACTAAACAGCTGCCAATACGTTTCTCAGGCCCTCCTCTTCATACTGACATTGTTCTAATCTTATTTCACAGCACTATTTCTGAGGATTTTCTGAAGGATAATAGTCTTTTATCTTTAAATATGTTATCACATCATTTGAATTTATGCAGATAAAATTTTTTTATTGCAACACTAGGGCTTGCTGTCCATGCAGGGGTCCTCCTTTACACTCATGCAGCTGACTCAGATGGCAGGCAGAAATTCTGTGGTTAAAAAAAAAAAAAAAGTGTGTGTGGACAGTGGGGGTGTGTCTGAAAGACAGAGCCCATTGATTTCCATGCGGATGGATGAATAGATCAAATGCTTTTGCTTTTTTTCTCCTCAATTCCCCCTGCATCCATGAAGGCCAAGGCCAATCAAATAGCCACCAATTGTTTTGGTTTTTCAGCAAGATAGTGGGGCAACTGGGAGCAAGTTTTATATTAATCATAGAGACAAATGGAAGAGGGCATGTGGGAGGCGCCTTGGGAGAGAAATTCTGCCGTTATTACAAGCGAGTAGAGGTAAAAGCCAGCCAACAAATAATGAAGAAAGTGGAGTAAATATGAGATGACTGCACAGCAAGTGGCTCAGGCTTTAAGGTAAAGGACAATCCCCCCACATAAAAAGCTGTTTACGCTGCTTGCATGTGTTGTATAGAGAAAATACATTCATGCACTGATTCAAAAAAAAAAAAGAGGAAAGGGAAAACACTGAGGGTGCAAGCAGAGAAAGCGGGAAATCACTTGACGATGAGAGATGTGCAATTTGCCCCTCCACCAGCCACAACAACATAATAAGGTGATAAAATCAGACAGCTTTTCTTGTTACTTTGGCAATGACATCTATCACTCATTCAGCATGCATCTTCACAGCTTACCGACGTGTCAATCACTCCAGCTTTCTCACGTCCCACCAGTACCAAGACTGTCAAGCAAGTGAAATCAATTATCTTACCAGGCCTTTTCCCCCCCCTGGAGCTCTTGACCCTGTTGCTTTTTAGCATTTACCATGAATATGGAATTCATGATGTAGATTACATTCCTGATTACAGAACTGCCGTCTTCCTTTTGCAATGTGAATAGTATGTGGATGTAATCGGGGCCCGGTGGCAAAGGGGTCCTTATTTAGTTTGTGAGTGAAGATAGCAACAGGGAAATGAAAAACCCTGTCTCATTTCCTGTCTGCTACAGCAGCTATGAGGTTTCAAAGCACAAAATGTTCCTCTGGTGATACATATCGCTCAGCCCTTAGACTCCAATCGTAAACCAAACACAAAATTGCTTTTTTTCACACTTTCTGTGGACCACCATGAAGCCTATTCTGAGCAAGGCTTCTGAGGTGACCCATTATGCAAGGAGTTGCATTTCACAATTTCCTTTTGTCCTCAGTACACTGGCTAGCCCTGGAAGTCTCATTCACCAGGGTCATACTGATAGCCATGACTCCAGGCCTAATTAGTCCAGAGGTAATATAGCAGCATTTATTGCATTTTGTATCCTGTCTGCAACAGATACAGGCTTCATAAATATTATAAGTTCAAGATACCCAGACGCCAGACGGTTATTAAAAATGAAAGGAATGTTTGACCTCCAAACACATTATACATTTTCTCCTGTTGTGCTCTGCACTGCGCCTGCATGGAGCCTCCCAGGGCAGAGAAGGATGAGTGAACCTAAAGGGGCCTCAGCAGAATGTCAGAGATCCCTCGCTCCTCTTTTTGCTCCAACAGACATGCGTGTTGATTGTCCTGAGCCTGCAGAGAGCCACCAGGGAGAAAGGCCAGAGATTTAGGCTGACAAGTCAGCCCCCACTGTTGAGAGAAAACATGTTACAAACATATAGCGATGTCACATTAGGCCGACTCCCTGGAGTGGAAGGAGACAGTGCTGAAATGCTGAATTCTCCGGCAGCCATGCTCTTTTGTATTGCAGCAGGTTACTGAATCCCTCATGTGATTGAGCTGAGAACACATCCTGTAACATTTCAAGCCAAGGACTTCATTTCACCAGAGTTACAGTATAAATGATTATAATCAATATGTAAAAAGAATTCAGCGAAGAAATGTTGAGCTCAAGAAAATGCGAGGAGGCAAATTGACAGAGTTTCTGATGATTTTAGCAGAAGCACCCGTTCCATCAGTCTATTGTTATTGAATCAGTATGACATTTCTGGTAAATGTGAATAAACATAAAATCTGTCTTTGTAAATGGTTTCTTGTGATTATGGTTTATGGTTTAAAGTGGGTGTAAAGAAAAACCGTTTCAGCGAGCCAGAAGTTGTATTGTGAGCCTAATTCAATTCTCTAATGGAAAAAGTCTACTTTATTAGCTGTATATTACCTTCTTTCACCCTTTTTCTGTAGATACTGAGTTTCTAGGTGTTATCTCAAAGTGGCACAATAGCAGCAGGGAGTGTTACTTGGGTGAGGTAACAATACAAAAAGATTATGTTTCCAGAGGTGCATCGCATCCAGATAAAAGCAGCAGTATTTGTTCTTGTTGCCTTGTTTGACTGTGTGGACCTGTCACAGTTCTTTCAGTTGATTGCTGACAAAAAACTTCAGACTTAAGTTCCACTGCAGGCGCTGCATTTGTGTTTGTGTTTGTGTTTGCGGGCTCTATTTTCGTCAGTCTGAACGCAGCGCAGACGAAGATCTAAGCTCTAGGTGTGGCAGTCTTTTTTGGTAGTTTGGTCAACTGCCTGATTCGCATCCAATTCAAGAGACAAAAGTCAGCTTAATATTTTGTATGATTAACTTTAACAGAAGATTGCATTCAAAATTAATGTTTCAATTTTTTATGTAAGTGGCATTAAATGTGGAGGACATCCACCAAACCTGCCTGTGGGATTTTGGATAGTAAGAGATCATGTGCCCTCTTGCCCCCCAAAGCCATGAAAACAGCACTACGCCTGGTTAGACCTGGTTTGGGCTGATGGAGGTGGAAGCGCAAGTTCACCTCAAAAATGACACCAAAATTGTAGTGTACCAGCGCATCTTTTCCGACACCCTTTGTTGCGCCGCTCTACCAGGCTCATGTCCATGCATGAAAATAGCCAGTGGAAAAAAGCCTCTTGTATTGTACCAAATTAACAATACACCCAGACCTGTGCTTAAACTAGCTCTGCACCGAAACGAAAATAAAGCCCTGTATGTGTGTGTGTGTGTGTGTGTGTGTGCGTTCACACAGCTACATAAGCAAACATAAGCACTTTAAGCTTTTTTACATGACAACAATTTAGTAAATCAGTATCTTGTGCATATAAGGCATTGATCACCAGTGTTGGTTATTGTGGTAGTAACTATAATATAACTACAAACATGTTTAACATAGAGTGCAGGTGAAACCTTTCTTCTCAGGGCTTTTGCATTTCTGCCACACAGCTTTTTAACGACTCATCTATTACATTTTTACTCCATTGACGGGATTTTAATCCAAAGTTGATCTGCTCTTTGTAAAACTGAAAAATCCCGGTGCTGTTTGATGATTCGTGTGCTCCTTAGTCACACTGGAGGCATAAATGGATCACAAAGCTGGTGTGTCGGTTGGTCCATTACTTTGGTCCATGTAACTGAACAACTAAGATCCACTGTGCTTGATGCATCCTCACAGAGCTAATAGCATGGCTGTAGACCCTTGCTTTGTATTTTTAGCCGAGAATCTACAGGATACTACTTCATGGGGGAGACAGATGCTCTAATTGTAGCGTTGCTGTACACCCTTGATAGTCAGTGTACTGAATCTGACGAATACAGGCACGCATGGCTGCACAAGGTTAAGAAAAGGTTGTGTCATATGTCATTGCAACGGCTGCTGTACAGTCTCCTTTGATCCACGTTAATGACCAAGCTTTATGCTTTCTTTGTAAAGGTCAAGTTCATTGGGCATAATACCAGCTGCAATACGATAATAATAATGAAGAAAAAACATAAGAAAAAAAATTATATCTCATTAAAAACCTACCTTATAGATCATTTGAAAAGAGCAAGAACCAGCTGTTTTTTCCACCTAGAAAGTGCTGAGTAAAATTACTCCAGGCGTTGACTTGAACTTAAAATGTCCTCCCTCTGTTGCTTTGCTCCCCATTGTCCCTGTCCTCGTCTTGACTCAAGCAGGTAAAATACAGATGAGGAGCAGGACAAACAAATTGAGTTTTCAGCAGCATACATGGAAGTATACAGTGGCAGTCTGTTTGTGCCTGTAAATCCCACTGATCCACCACAAAATCCAGTCTCGACCACAGAGGGCTCTGTCTGGGGCCCAAGGCAAGCCCTGACAGGTGGTGCTGTCCTTAATACTGGCAAGGTGACTGTCTGCCACAAAGAGGCAGTGGTGGTAACTCTGAAAAATATTGCCTAGATATCCAAAGCACTCATAATGAACCACATTTCTCTCTCCCTCTCTGTGTATTCGTTCACTGACATGATGCCTCGCTATCATACGTTTTATATAACTGCATCATGACTCTCCAACATAAATCAGAGCTGCCTGCCCTACAAGATGTGTTTTTAGGGAGATCTTGGGCAAAAAAATCAAATAACACAAGCCTATGTTCACACACATATCAACAAGAGTAAAAGGATGCATACATGAATCACCACAATCCTTTTATCTAAAGCTCTGAGTTGCATGACAGGCCGGAAAGGTCCATTATGACAATAATGCAAAGCTCACTCAGACCAGCAGGGTTTCTCCTCCATCTTAAAAGCTATTAAATGTACTTACTATTGCAGCTATTTTAGACCAATTGCTTGGCTGTCTTCCTCTGTTTGTCCAAGAAGTGAAAGCAAAGCCTAAGTTCCGGCTTAACACTCTCATATATCAAGAACAGAGCTCCCTGCTCTCTGCTTCTGTCCTCGCTGCTGGGAGCATGATGCTCACACATGTATAGGGAGCGTGTATGTGTGTCCAGGCCATGTGTCTGAATGTGTGTGTGTGTGTTCAGTGTTGCAGAAATTTGGTGGTCTGCATGCAGCCGCCACCATAACTCATTAGTGCAGTGGGACCTTGGATGAGGCTCAGCGCCTCTGATGTGGTAACAGTGACACCCACAGGAGGAGAACGAGACCGACCTCCTGCCAGAGGGAAACAAATTCCCACCACCTGCACTGATTGTACCCCGGGTGCTAGCAGTTCATGGTGACATACTGGGCAAGGGCAAAATAATAAAATATTAATGGCACCTATTCTTTAATCCCTATTTTAAATAGTCCAGGAGAAAACTTTCTCAGTGAGGGTATTACAAATGACATTTCCTGCTTGGTGCGGTGGCAGCGTGCTGCACGGTGCTGTTTGTACCTTAACGTGGTCTGTCTCTCTCTGCACAAAGCAAATCTGTTCTTTCATTTGGCATCAGGGTATCGCTTGAAGGGAAAATTCCCACAGGATGAGTTCTGTGAGCTCTGTCATCGTTTTACATCTGACACATTATCTTGGGAACTATTAAAATGATCATCAGCTATAAAATATTTTTGGCTTCAGGGGGGACAAGTGGGACTGCAGTATATGAGAAGTTTGTTTACTAGCGTGAGATGGAGCTCAAGGCTGCATACATTGAAAGTCAGATCCTGAAATGCAGAGAGCTCAGAGACTGGGTCAAAGAGAAGAAAAACAGCTCCTGTAAAACTGGTTTCTGTGTGCTCTATGTTCAGTAGATACTAGTCTTTTGACAATTTAAATGAGTACATCAGACCTGATTAACCAACACATACTACAATATTTTCATAATTTGTCTTAAGACTGATTTTTTTCGTACTGATATTACTTTATTCTCTATGAAAGGCAGATCAGTATTGGGGCTAGATATTACACTCGTAAGCTTTTTATTATTTATGTATATCTGCAGTTGTAAAAACAACAAGTACAGGAGGTTGACTTGCACTGTTACAAGTATTTCCATTCTATGTTGCTTTATACTACATCATTATGTGCATTTTGCTCATTGCATGTACTTGACAGCTATAGCAACTAAATATTTGAACATTTAAAATGTGACAACCATATGCATTACTTACAGTAACAGTAAATAAGTGCCTCTTGCTAATACACCAGTAAGTATAAAATACTGAAACACAAGTCTGTACTCTGCTGCTAAAAGAGTACTTCAGTTATTTTTTTGTATATTTTGCTGACAGTAGTTGTGTACTTTTGCCTAAGGCAAGGCTTTTACTTGTGATATTTTTCACTGTGGTATTGCTATTTATTTGCTGAATACTCTCTGTCATCATCAATGCACCACGGCACTGTGCAGCGTTTTTTGCTTGTTTGTTTGTGTTGTTACAGACAACAACAAAGCATCTGGGATAAGATTAGGCACATAACAGCAAAGAGAAGGAGATGAAGTTAAGTGAATCATCTGTCACTCTGGTTTCCATCATCCCATTACATGGACAAATTACTCTGTCCTCCATTCAGGCCTGAAATAAAGCCAGTCGGGTAACTTACAGTCACCTCCTCAGTCTCAGCACACACATTAAAGTTCTATCAGGAAGGTATCAAAAACTTTTTGACCTATATGATCATCAATTATCCATCTGACTGAGCTTAAGGATATTTGTTGTGAATGTCCTGTGAATACCGAATGTTGTCTGCACAGTTTAAGCTTGATGCTCTTCAGTTATACATCAAGCTTCAAGGGAAACGCCAACTTTTTTTTTTCCTTTTTGTTTTTTTCCTCCATCACGAGTTTCAGACAAGAAAAGAGATGCCATTCTTTCAACTGTGCATGCAGTAACAAGGAAGAAACAGGCAGAGCTCGCGCACCGCTAATTAGCTTAGCTCAAATATTGGTTGTCAATGGGATATGCTAGCCTGCCTCTGCCTAAAATCATCAGATAAACTTTCCAACAGCTCCAAACGGTCCTGTATGCTTGTTGTGACTTTTTTATTAACTATGTTATGTTATTTTCAGACTCAGATTAGCACTTTATGTAATTTTAGAATCAAATAAGAACCGGAAGTAAACCGCAGGGTGCATGCATGCCAGTAAACTGCAGAAGAAGAAGAAACATAATGAGCTAATCTGAGTGTAAATATAACGTAACGTGGTAAATAAACAAGTCACAACAAACACACAGGACCGTTTAGAGTTGTTGGAAAGTTTATCTGATGACTTTAGGCAGAGGCAGGCTAGCACTTCCCATTGACTACCAGTGTTTGAGCTAAGCTAATTAGCGGTGAGCGAGCTCTGCCCATCTCTTCCTTATTACTGCACGAGACACAAGAGACGTACTCCGATTGGCATCTCATTCCCAATCACTGGTAACAATTACTTTACATTGTTTAATATGGACTTAAAACTGCTGTGAAATGCAAAATAATAGAACTGTAAACATGCAATAAAAAATGAGATCAATCACGATTACTGAATTATAGCAGTTAATTGTGATTTTTTAAAAACTGTTTGACAGCGCTAATGAAACAGCTTGATCTGTAAACTAACAGCTGTAATGTTCTGAAATAATGCTATTATTGAGCGCTTACTAATGTCACTGTTTCAATTTTTAAGCATGCAGACCTTATCTTTTATAGACATCTCATCTTCAGTCATCTTCCTATAGTTGCTGCAAACAGTGTCCTGGAGGGATTGAACATACTCCAAACGTTTCTGCATGTCAGACAACATTTTACCAGACTTCCTCACCTAAAAAGAGGAGACACATTAAACATTACCCAACAACTTTTCAAGTAATCATGGCTAAAGAATCATTTAATAGTGTAACGAATCAGAGTAAAAGTTAGAGGCACACAGTGAGCCTGGCACTCTCCTCTCTCTGTCAACCATGGACTGCACTTTATGCAGTCAGCGTGTGGGCCAGTGATTGGTGGAGCTGAGTGGAGGGCAGGCCTGTCTGTGTACGTGTTGGAGTGCGAATCGGGTTACATCATTGACACAGTGAGTATTGAGCTACATGCTAGAGAGCTACTGTACATGAGTTATTAATAAAAGTTTTTCAGTCAGTATCAC
>JAPXVT010000025.1:13648013-13660286 GCA_029823135.1 Acanthurus reversus
CCAAAGAACATTATGACAATTTTATGTGGTACACAGCAACTGAATGCCACAAAGTTTTGATTCTGGTCTGCTACCACTACTCTTTCTTTGTTTATTACAGCCATCAGTACTGTTGCTTAAGCCACCTTCCTCTGACAAAAACACATTTTGCAGTCAAGTTCGTTTGCTCCAAACCAGCCAAAGCTGATTTTTCTTTTTTGCAAGTTTTCAAAAGTTCTCTTAAAATTGCTTCAGAGTTAATGCAAACATGGCTCAAGTCGATATGATAATGCCAGATAACTACGACTGTATTTGAGGGATAATGTTACTGCTGGATATGCAAATAAGCAGCTGTTTGCTAATAAGATTGAAATATCAAATAAAAAAATAAAAATAAAAATGCAGCTTTAATGTTTATCTGACCAGAAGTGGTAGAAGAAAAATAAAGTTTTTGCTGCTTTAATCTGCTCTACATGCTAAAAGTCAAACATTAACTTATCCATCAGGAAGCTGCCAGCAAAGAGGAGGAAGATGATGATGTTGTGAGAAGGGATGAAGAACACCTGACAGTCAGTGGGTTGATAGATGTACAATCTCATCAATGCAATTTTCTGTGCCTTAAACTTTTTATTTACTCTGTTAATACTTAATACTAACAGACAAAATAAACAAAACAATGACATCATTTTTTTCAATAATCATCAATCATTACAGTGCAAATGTAACTTATGTCTGCACATTATGGTAATGAAGATGCAAATAAATTCATTTACATTGTTAGCTAATTTGTACTCGTTAATGATACAGTTTCAACACCTCGTTAAAATATTTCACTGATTTTGTTTACTACTGTAAACATCATAACAGGGGGTTTAATGAGTCTGTACATTACAGAGATGCAACGCATATTCTAATGATGAGACCTTGGTGAACAAACACCCGTACACACATGCAGACGCCGACTGGCAAGATAAACAGTATCATGTCTTGCATTAATTAATGTTGTTTTGGCAGATGCATGGTCTTAATACCAGGGTTATTAATTAGGTTATGTTCTGTTGCATAACGAAGCCCACACATGCTTGTACACAAGGGAGAGGATGATGAAAGCAGAGGACAGTGCTGGCAGCAAAATCTGCACATCGGATGTGTATGAATCTGTGCATTGCATGTTCGTATTTGAGTGTATATTTTGTGTATCGGTGCATGCTTGATATTCTGTGGGCGTGTTTGAGGACAAGAGGTCGTCACCCTCTGTGGGGCGTGTGTGTTTTCAGCTGGTTTCCCTCTCAGCAGTGTTCCTTCCTCACGCTGCACCATCTTCCACTCAGATAACTGACAGAGGTTCATGCGCTGCAGTGAGCTCTCCTCTGCCTCCTGCTGTCCTGAGGCTTCTCGGGACCAAAAAAAAAAAAAATCTGCAATATCACAGGGTTCTCTGGAAACTTCTAAAGCCTCCAGTGAATTCAGCTTTTACTTCCAGACCAACATAGTCTTCAACATGAATGATTGAGGGAGTCAGAGATGTGGCTTCTTTCTTGAAAGGACAAAAATGCACTCTTCATATCCTCAATAACACTGTTAAATAGATTTGTGTAAACATGCAAATATTAAATATTAAAAAGCTGAATTCAAGTTCACACCTGCCTTTGGATGTTGTTGAAAAGCAGGAAAATGAAAAAAGAAAAAAAAGAAAAAACTCTGCCAGAAAAGCAGAGTGTTGATGATGATGTTGGTTAATGGAGGAGGGAAATAAAAGCTTTTTTATTTGTCCCAAACAAATGAGATTTTATAGCAGCTTGATGACTCCATGATGAATTATTTGTAAGGAAGCAGATTTGAGTGACGATTGGTAAAAGTCACTTTAAAATGGTGTAAATGCTCTGCTGAATAGCACAGATGATCTCCAATACGAGTACTGGTTTTCAAGCTAAAACTCAGTTTACATCGCTGTAGTTTTTCCTTATGTTTCATGTTTTGTTCCTACTTCCTGTCTGTGTGCTGTCAGCCCTCTTTGATTGATCATGAGCCTCACCTGTCCTTTGTCTGTTTCTCTTTGTAAGTCTATTCATCCCTTTTTGAGTTATCACTTTGTCTGCTTTTGCTTTTGTCTATTTCCCAGTCCTGCATTTGCTCCTCATGTGACCCTGGTTTGTTTCTTGTTTAGTTCAGTTTTTTTCCTAGTTTTTGAAATTCATTTTATTGGCTCCCTCAGTTTTTTGTGTGTGCATGGATTGGCTTAAAGTCTGACTATTTTTTAGAACTCTAACAAACTGTGGCTGATTTTGGTTTCAGCATAACCGATAAGATGACAAACCGGTCAAACACTTGGCATATTCAATTGACAAAGAGACGAGCTAGTAAAAAGACTCTTAACCTTCTACCTGATCACTCTGCTAAAGTCACTCTGCATAATCTTGTAAATTTTTCAGCTGGATGAAACATGATATGTAAACAGCAGCAGCCTTTGACTTTCCATTCAGCACTGCTGTAGTGCCACTAACAGCCTTCGTACTCATTCACACCTTTGTGTTCTGGGTAAAGGCAAACACTGACAGGAGGAGTGAATGAACACGCTGTTTCCCTTCACTTCACTCTAACTGCAGCTCCTCATATCAGCAGAGCAAATGTCACATTCAGTGTTGGTTTAGTAGGAACATTAATCCTGTCAACCTCTGTTGCTCACAACAAAAAGACATAAAATACAACAACAAAAGTAACAAAAAAGGAAGTAAGAGAAGTAATATCAGGCTTTTATCTCTGGTTTAGAGGCATTTCACTGATACATAAAGAACTGGTTTGAAAACAGATGAAACAGGACTTACTGCATGGATTCCATTAGCAAAAGCTGTTTTCTCACTGTTGCACTTACTGAATGTTAAAGCTGTTTTCTGGAATTTATATCTGAGGGCACAATTCACACATTAATCAACATTAGTGGGTGAATGTGCCTTTTTTGCTCAGTTTTCAGCTGCAGTCTCTGGGGCGTGATGCTTAAAAGCCTATTTGAGATGTGTTGGACTTTGCCTACATGCACTGAGAAAATCAATTCCGCGTTCCAGAGTCTCTCTACGGTGTGAGAAGAGTTAATTTACTGAAAGTGCAGCCAATACAAACACTAAGGCCGTATTTACGCTACATGGCTCAAGTGGCCGGATTCCAATTTTTTCCACTCATGTGGCACAGATCAGATTTGTACTTTGTGTAAGCAGTAAAAAGCACATGGAATCAGATATTGTCACATTCAATTCAGGCCTCATCCATATATGGAAATAATTCCAATCTGAATCTGATATGTGTCAGTTTGACTGTGATCTAAGTGGACAGATCGGATATTCCCTGTAATGTGAATCCAACAACAACGAAAATGTGACAGTTCTGCATATTAACAATGAAAAAACACATGCAAAGGACTCTCTGTGATCTGCTGAAAACATAATCAAAACAGTAAAGTGCAGTGGAGAACAAGGGCTTTAAAGACAGGTAAGGACCGTTACCACAGGTAACCTTTATGAAAGTTATCTGTCTGTAAGCCTTGAGGGAAAAGAGATGGCGCAGGCAAAATACGGGGTTTGTACAGAAACAATTCCGTTTGCAAGAAGGTTGCGAGAGTGCAGTTTTAAGCACTCAGTAGTGGAGACCTAAGTTTGCTGCAGTGACGAAATTTTACCACTGACTCGTGACACCGCCGGTAGCCTAATCCCCGCTACACCGGGATTCCACTGGTTCCGTGTGTGCTATTCTGAAATTAACCTGATGTTTTAATGTTGTATTTGTATCTGACTTCCTGTCTGCTCGATCTGCTCTCTGCTGAATTGCTGCGTTGTGCTCCAGCCTCTGGCAAAAATTGTGCTTCTGCTGCGGATCACCGGAGCTGTGACGGAGTAGAAACACAACGCAGTCGCAGCCAGGGGAAGCACACACACATTGACTAGAACTGAAACGTCTCCGCTTCGCTACGATTCGTGGCAGTGGTTCATTTTGTGTATTTTTAACCCCCCTCAAAAAGCATTGCTATGATATGCTGACGGCATTAAAAAAGTCATTTTTTTGTTTACTCAGATTTTATGGATATTGTTGGGTGTTCTTTATACTATAACAGTTTTCCTAAAATTACGTTGAAAAAAATTGCGATGTATCACCTTGCTTATTGCAATATATTTTAATATATTATTGTACCCCTGTATTTTGATCCATATGTTATTGGCAGATTCTTGCCAATACACAGACCGGCGAGTGCCGGTCTGTTTCTTCTGTTCTGTGATGTGTGTTGCTCCTTGGATCAACAGCGGCACTCTTATGGACATACAGTTAGTTTTCCTTAAGCCACAGACAGACAGAAGACAATCAGACAGAGGCCTTGTTGTCAATGAGCACACTGTGCGAGCAGCTGTTTGCTTGACATTTTGGCTGCTGAAGAACCAAAGCAGCCTGATGAGTCAGCTTCTTTATGTTTGTTGACCAAACAGAAGATCGGCCGCTGCAGATCCCATCGATTCCTGGCTCATGCAGGTATGGTCCTGGAGTTTTTACTATTTATTGTGAATGTTGACTGGAGAGGATTCCTTTATGACCTCCACTGTCTTGATTTTTTAAGAAAAAAAAAAAGTTCAATGCAATATTGAGAGCCAAAGTCCAGCACAACATACGGGTAAGGCAAGCTGCGAGCTTAGTTATCCAAATGCAGCCTCTCACCTAATTCTTAAAAGCTATTTTTCTTCAGGTGCTCTTTGCCGTGTTTTGCGTGACTGGCTCGTGCTGTACAGTTATTAGAACTAGTCCTAAAAATAGCCTCACCTCTCTGAGGATGTGTTTTTTCAGACATTTTTAATGCCTTTTTTCACCTGGGATTTGCAAAGCCAACGTTTCGTTTTGTTGAAGTGATCCCAGGCTCCCACTTGCTTTGAGTCGGCCATTAAAGTAATAAATGTCTCTGGAGTGATTTACAGGGACTGAAATGTCTTGGCTGGCTCTCTGGCCGCACCACCTCGTGTCTTCAGCCCTCTGTGCTGCTTTCACTTGTCTTTCGTTCTGACACACATGCAGACAGATGGTTCACACAAGCACCAACCACCCACCTCCTGATAAACCTGTAGTGCAGTACTGTTTTTGCTGCATAAGTCCTTTACAGTCCATTTATTTATTTTTTCAGTTGCTGTCTTCTCTGCGGTTGTGCCGCTTTCTTGCTCCTTCTCCCAGTCTTGTGAGTTCTTTATGAAATGTTTTGGTGGGTAACACTGTAGCAGATACCAGGGAGCAGCGTTGCCGTCAGTTTTACTCTGTCCTGTTTGCTGTCAGCTTAAATTTGTCTGTCTGCTGTCCGGTGCTGGACGTTGTAGCATCCAATTGTTGTATCGAGCTTTTCTGCCAGGTCCTTTATTAATTAAAGCATATTAATTTAAGTGCAACTGAATGATACCATTTAAGTTACAATTAAAGTAAGAAATTTTTTGTCCAATGAAAACGATTTCTCGATTTTTTGAATAATACAGACACAAGCCTACTGTTGGCATGCAGCTCCATCGCGGGGAAGCCTGTCGGGGGGGGGACTCACCACTTTCTGTAATTAACTACAGTGGCTATGACTATGTTTGCTGAACTATATCAGTTGTGGAAGTCCTGGACATGTTAGAAAGTTTAACGATGTCGTGCCAATGTTTAAAATAAAAGAAAGTCTGTTAATGTTTCGCACGGCTCATTGATTCTGTCATTACTACAGCTGATGTCCTCCTCATTTCTGCACTGTGACAGCTGTGAAAGTCCTAGAAACGTTGGAAAACTTTACAGCGTCGTGTCTGTGTTCATTACATCATCCCGTGGGGTGTATAAAGTCCTGTTGTACTCTGGTTGTATTGCTCCGTGTATTTACACACAGCAATATTGTCAGTTGGGGTGGAGGGCGAGCGTGACCTACATTCAGCCCTATTGGCTACTGTGAACATCAGTCAATATCTGCAACAAGTTCCTACCTAGAGGCCTGTTCTTGCTGGAAGCACGTCAACATATGGAAGCAAATCACACTTTAACTTCTGTTTCAGGGGTTTGAATCCGCAAAAAAGAGCCGAAAATAAGGTGAAGAAGTTCACAGGACTCCTCAAGCTTACTCAGAGTTCATTTATAAGGTTATTAATGAAAAACATCTGATTAATTTAGGTTTCAAGATTTTTGTCTATTTGCTTGTGCACATGTGATGTGTCTCCAATGTGAATATAATTACATTTATGTTGTAGCATAACATTGATCAGTCTAGACTTTGCTGTGTGGATCATGAATAGTTAGATCTCTTTCATGAACACCACATTTATGACGTGTGTGTGGAGAATGTCAGAGTCACATGGTCTTAATACATTCTCAGCGGCTTATCCACAGTTGTGGAAACGCTGGTCCACAGGGACTCGAAGCTGACCAGTGTATTGTTTTTGTTTCTCAGCAGTTTGTCAGCGGGGCTTTGTACTCGTCGGCCTCTCACTATGCCTCGACAGAATGTATGAGATTCTTGTTGCGTCACTTTCCTCTCCAAGACAGCGGAGAGAAATGTGTAAAAGAAAAAAAAAACCCAAACTGAAAAACCATCCAAGTCACACACACAAACACACAAAGTGTCACTGTTCCTTTCATGCTCACAGGCGTTCACAGTCAGTCACCTCCCCTCAGGGAGCCTCTGCAATGGACACTCAATAAGGAGAGCTTTATTGATCCACCTGCAGGTGGTGGTGAGGTAACAGAGAGCCCATTTCTGCTTTAGAAACACACTTTCATGTGTCAGTCTGCCGTACAGACTCTGCAGCCCGCAGTCTGCCCCGTCACACGTCCTGCGGGTGCAAAGCAATCCATCTGCTTGTTCTGTAGATAAGCAACAAGGGAGGGCACCTCACAATTTAATTCAGTTCAATGATAAATGCATCTCTATTACTGTACATAATTTGAGATGTATATAAATCATGTTTTTCTAAAATAACTGCATTATTTCATGTCTCAGTTAATTTGAAATGGATGAGAAAAACAAAAACAAAACGTTTTGCCTCCAGCAGTGGAGAGCAGCTGCCATGCTGTCCCAGTACATCCAGGAAAAGCCATCGTGTCAGTTTTAGGGATTGGTCAATAAATGATATTATCATGTATCGGGATAAAAAACATTGATATTTTTATCGTGGTGAATTTTCATTATCGGGATAATCGTGAATAATCTCACAGAAATGATTTACATAAGCTTTCTCACTGATATAAACTGTATAAAGCTGTCACCATGGCTGCATGTGTGCAAATATACCTTTAACATTCCAAACTAAAAGAAAATGACAGGGAGGTGAGGTTTACCATTTGCTCTTCATTCACGCAGAATAACTTGTGATTACTAATTTACGGCTCTTAAGATTCTTAAGGGTAAAAATATATTACCCAAGAAAATTTTTCAATGATTTCAGCGCGTTAAAGTGCAATTTGAGTTTTTATTTCAAGGTTTTAATGACTAACGGGATATTATTGCTAATCACTTATTTTGGACAGGATAGCTGTGAGGTTAAATTTTCATATGTCCCATTCCTGGACATAATGTAAATGATAATAATGGTTTAAAAAAAAAAAAAAAAAAAAAAAGGCTATTAGTCATAATATTCAAACTGACAACCTGAGGGTGAGATTCTTGTATTTGCTGAGATCTCTCCTCGACCCATAGTGTCCTCTGGCCCCAGCAGAGAGTGTCCATCAGTTTCCTGGTCATCTCCAGATCCGTAGTACATCTCGGGGGGTGCGACAGCAGAGTTCTGCATGCTCTCGTCAACGTCTTCACATTTAATATCAAGTGGATCTCCGGGCTTTGGAGGCTGACCGAACAGAAACCCGCCGGAAGAGACAGGACCAAAGGCGCCTGCTGCAGCTCCCTGCACGTATGGGTCAGTCCCACCTTGACTCTGAAACACCTGTTGAGCGATGACAGCTCCGCCCATCGAGGAGTAGGTAATAGCTGGTCGGTTGGCCAGCACTTTGTCCATGACGTCATAGAACTTCCAGGACCTCAGTTTGTGGTTGTCCTTGATGCGGCGGTACTCCAGCTTCATCTTCTTGATCTTCTCCCTGCACTGATCGCCGGTGCGGTAAATGCCCTTTTCCCGCAGGATGAGAGCTATGCGGTCAAAAACACGCTGGTTGCGCAATGAGCTCTCCAGCTCAATCTGGACCGACTCGTCGGACCACAGCTGGAGCAGCTCCACTATCTCCGGGTCGGTCCAGTTGCTGCCTCGCTCGTGCCTCCTGCCGCGAAAGTCCATCCTTGAAGTTAGAAGACGTAGTCTGCGAGACAGCAACAACACAGAATGAGAGGATGACGTTAAACAAAGACACACTGGCAGCCCGCGCCTGTTATCCCAACTTTACCTCAAAGGAACGACGGCCCATAATTGTTGTTAATGTTCATACTTTATGAAAACAGTAAATATATGAATGTCGTTTTCCCTACTTGTGTGGTCTCACCGTAAATCAAAAGTGCAGCTCTCCGGGAAAAGATTGCTGCGGAGCTGTCACTCAGGTATGACATCCACGTAGGTCCACATATCTCACCGCTGGCTAACTCGGTTTGGACTGGTTTGGAATAGCAAGCTTTGTTCAGAACCTAAGTCACTCTGAAGAGCATATTTTCATAACTTGTTGTGAACAGACGCCTAACGTTACTAAAATATCTACATCCGGGTTGACGGCACATGCGTGCTGTCCTTATTCCGGGATAACTTTGGTCCGTGTTAACGGGGGAGGAAGCTGCAGAAAGCAAGCTGCAGTTCACTTATACCAGGCTATAACGGGGTAGGCACAACCATGCGAGTGAAAGCTAAAAGCTTTGTGTTATGGCCCCCTCTACCGGGCGGTGTGCCGACTTACCCATGCGTGTAATTTCATTAAATGTCCACAAGATGGCGGTCAAACACAACAGGTACAATTCTGCTATATGGAAAACAAGGAGGCGTGTTTTGTAAACTGGCTTACTCCGGAATACCGCGGCGATATTCTATTTTTCGATATTTTTCTAACGAAACACAAACGTTCTGCCTCAAATTATTAACTAAGCTTTTGTTATTGAGAGTTATCATTTTTTATAAATGAACGCATTTTGTTTTGGATTATGAATTTTTAAGTTTATCATATGCTACAAAGACTATCAAGAAGGTTATCTACAAATGTTAAACAAGTGAATAGGCTTGACTTTGCGCACAGTTAGTTATTCCTGTTTTAAGGTTACATACATATAGAGACCCGCCCCTTTTAGTGACCACGGTGTAACGAATCAAGCATACGCGACGGTCCGGTCGGCTCCAAACGTGACGTATTTCCTGGAAAGGGGTTTGTGGTAGTTTGTTGTCATCTTCGTCCAGTAGTGGACCGTTACATTGCACTGGCTCATAACGTTAGCCCCTCATTCTTCCTTTTGTGTTTTCGTGTGTTTACTTTGCGTGTGTGAATTAATTAGTACTAGCGTACTCTATTCAGCAAACAAGTCCCGTGAATTAACCGCACCAGAAACGTTGGAGGAAACCCAGAAAAATGTCTGGGTGCGACGGTTGAAGTTCAGTGACAAAATATAACCGCGGCGGTGGCGGTTGCAAGTTGGTGGCGAATGACAGGCGAGACGGAGTACCTCTCGGAGCATGATGGGTGTGTGCGGATAGCATAATTATTCATCCTCCGGACGAAGGAGAGGACGTTTCAGCGTCAGGTTAGCGTTAAATGTAAAGTTACAAATCAAGCTACAGGACAAAAAGGGCAGTCTCCGCGCGGAGGGAGAGGAAGAGGAGGAGGAGGAGGACGAAATGGCATAACGTCTCGGTTCTTGTTGGCATTTTAGTTTGTTGGAAAAGCCGCGAGTTATCAGTAATGTGTTCAAAGCAGGGAGGGGAGCCTCGGCAAAGTGGGTGGGAACAATGGGAGTATTTGCGGAAAGCATGACGGCTATTTCAGCATAAAGTCTCTGCCAGCGCTGCCGACAGCTCTCAGCAGTCTTCCCAGCCAGGTAAACTCATCTCCCGTGTGGACATTCGCTTCCTTTATCCCGTATAGGTGGAGCTTTTCTGTTGAAGGAGACATGGCTTAGCCTGATAACTGACCAGCTTTGGTCCGCAGCGCTTCCACTCTGAAGTTTATTGTTGGTAAGATGTCAGCATGTATGTTGTTGTGCTTAGATTGTTATTTTTTTCTGCAGCATGCACAATTTTGACACTGTTAATTCTGTATTGTGCTCTGCTGTCCTCCCTCCCCTCTGTCTCTTGCGCCCACACTGTTCTCTGTCTCCCTTTTTCACCCTGAAGCCTTAACAGGCGTAAAACCCTCATCAAGTACTTTTATCTGTGTAAGGTGGGAATTGCAGTAATAAATTTCTGTTAATTCTGCTTTGTAGGCCAGGCTGAAATTCTTCAGACCTCACTGTTAGCTGCGCACCATTTCTCTTCACACTGGCATTAAAAATGTGTGCCTGTGTGAAGAAAAGCACAGTGTGCAGCTTAAACTAACAAGCTGAAAAACTAAACTTGAAGTGATTCAAGTGATCTTCTATTGTCGTCTGGTTCTAGTTGTTATACCTCAATGCAACTCCCGCTGGGATCTCGACAAGGGAGGAAGTCAAGGTCAGCAGCTATTGAGGCAAACAGCAAGGCTCCAACCTTCCTCCTCAGTGAGATTAAATTTCCGCAAAACATCAGAGATAATCGTATAAAATTAATCTTTTGTTTCCTTTTCGTCCGTCCAGGCCAGTTGAGAGATCAGAACTATTAAAGGGTTGATCCGTTCCAGTCATATCTCTAGAGGAAGTCAGGCTGATTGGTTCACATACACATCGCCCTAGAAACCACCTCTTCAGTTTTCTTGATTCCTCACCAGTGCTCGGTTGATCAATACCAATAATTCTTAACTTGACAGTACACACACTTTATAAGAGGCGTAAAGCAGGAATGCAGTGGAGGAGAGAAAACTAAGAAGACAAACTTGTCAACAGTATAACTAGGGCAGAGAGTGTTGTGGGTAAGAGTGAGTTTGACATGGCAAACAATGCCAAGATTCAGATGGCTGTGAAAAATTGGGTTGGATCTCTCTGCGGGACATCACTTAGAGAATTGATTCTTTCTCCTGGACACATCGCTGCTGCCCTAGACAACATTTTATCAGGCTTTTCCATCTCCGCACTTCATAGATAGTGGGAGCTAAGATGGATTAGACTTTAGTGGTACTCAGTCACATCGTTCTCACCCACTTGAGCCACAGATGATCGCTGTACAGCTCACTTCCAGCTGTGTGCGGCTGTCTTGACAAAGCACAACATGTCTGTGCGATGCCCCTGTTTTTCCAATCGCGCACTTTACCTGGAGCAAATTTTTCTTTCAGCCAGTGGTACCACACGAATGCTGCACTTCTCTCCTGTTTTTTTCTTTTTTCCCTCTCTCTGAGAGAGCAGCAAAGAGCACGTGGTGGGTGTTGATTTGGCTGGTGGGCAGCCTGGAGTGGAGCATGAGTGTTGCATATGGTCCGTCACAGCTCCGTGTGCTTGTCATTAGCAATGGAAATCGCCTGTTCGTTCCCATCAACAGCAGTTCTGTTATGCTGTCACGTCATGTTTATCGAATATCTCTGGAGCGATACCAGCGCAGAGAAAGTTAACTGAATGCATATGCTGTTTGTTACATACATCACATTTGCACTATTGGACATGTTCGCGTTCACAACTGTAGGCATCTGCTGCTGATCACTAAGCAGTGTTCAGCTTGGGGTCATGTGTCTTCCTGGCATGCCATTTTCCACTTGGGTAGGAAAATCAATTGCGCAACTTTTTGTTCAAGTTCAGTTATGTTAGCTCCAACTTTACCACCAGTACTTGAGAAGAGGAAAATCTTGAGCCGGGCTATACTTTATAAAATCATATATCTGAAGGTCTTTGACTCAGAGCCTTGTAGGGCCCGACAGATATATTGGTTTACTGATATTATGGGCCAATATCGGCCTATTGCAGATATATCAGTATTTATCGGTATCAGCATATTTGTTCTCCGTTGAGAACCGATATTAAAACTGTTTTTTTAAGGCTGAAAAAATACTTGGACTAGTGATTTAAAATGGTGTAATCATGTAATTTGTCCAATAGAGGGTGGTCCCGTATTTAATTGATAATAAGTGAAGTCTTTACTGTTTGGTGCAATGATGTTTTAACTAAAGTTTGTTAGATATCCTGCCTCCATTACATAGCTTTGTCACACATATTTGATAATCACATTCAAAATATTATATATAATTAAATACGGAATAGGGCCGATATATCAGATA
>JAPXVT010000025.1:13718264-13728451 GCA_029823135.1 Acanthurus reversus
TGTTACTAATATAATAGTTTCTTACTTGCTCTTAGTGATTTTTTGCCCTTCCCTTCTAGTCCTCAGTGATCACATTTAACCATGTTCACCCCAATTTATTGATGGAACACTAAAGCGCCAGTGAATCCTAAACCTTCATCCCCTCCCCTATCCTCGTTTCGCCAAACACCACGGTTCTCCGCCTTAGTCCAATCCTCCTGGAGCAGATGAAAAGCCACATCCCGCCTCTGAAATGCACAGCAGGATTTGTCTCAAATCTCTCTCTTTTCTGGGACGCCTGCCATTATGTCTTTTTGTAGCTGTTTGTTGTTTGTTTTTGTTCTTTATTTCAGTTTCAAAGCACAGCATCCACTTGCAGTTGGTCAGAGTGAGAAGCTCAGTGAGCATAACAAGTTGTCATGAGATTGTGGAAACGGCTTGGTGAGGGTCGAATCATTTCTGCACAGTTGTTCTGGTTTGAACTGTCATGTTGTTTTTCTCTCTAAACTGCCTCTGTTGTACAGGTAGCATCTGTTTTTCTGACCTTATCTGAAATGTGATCTATTCTATCTTCAACATCTACTTATCTTGAAAGACAGTGGCGTAAGCAGGTTTTTGAGCAGAGGCCTTTTTTCTTGTCCTCGCCGACAGCTCAAGCAGCCATGCAGAGCGACCCTGGCCCTTTCTGTCTGTGAAAAGTAGAATCCCGCTCAGTCCTGCTGATGGAACAAAGCACGACTGGAGGGGATTACTCCCTGCCTCTGGTTCACTTCAACTCCCCAGCTGCACCGTGTTATTACTTCAGAAAGACATGCACACATACACACATAGTAAAAACACAGAGTGCCCAGAACACTCTTCTATCCATGTCATTGGTATTGCCAAAGCAATTATCTTGGATTGGATGAATTTATGGGCATGGAATGAAAAGCAAGGGTGTGTCTCTGTGTGCACAAGCGTTGAGCTACGGTGTCTGGAGTGACCTATGGACAAATTATATCCAATGAGTTATGTAAATCACCACAGAGTAATACAGGGAGACAGTGAGTAATGCTCACAACCCCCTCACAATGAGATTATATGAATATATTCATAGGACAACAAAAAGCAAAGGAGAGTCGGAGGCGGGCATTTTCCATATCCGTGAAGTCAGTTCATTTATACTGATGACACGCAAAGCTGATTTTTGGTTTCTCATCTCTGGATTTTTCCATAGAGATGCTCTGTACTATTGAGTTGGCAGCCCTGGCAGATATTGTTGAAGTGGGTGCAGGCTGTGTTGAAGGCTGGTTGAAGCCTGGCCAAGCAGGTAATCCATTTGTGCTTCATCATAACAGCATTTGTCTTTTTTTCTCTCTACTTTCTTCCAATTTTCCTCCATTATGTCACTGTGATATGGATGTAGAGTTGGGTTAAAGCAGAGGACGGCAGGACTGATTTTGCCTTCTGTCCACTGCATCTCGTTAGAGCAAGACACTTCAAAAATGTATAAAAAACCTCAGAGAGTGACGAGAGGGTCTGTGCAGCATGGTCAGTATCTGAATTTTAATGGCGATCATTAGGATTATTTTTGCATCTGTATTGATATGGAAGCTTCGGAGATTTCGAATAAAAAGTTAAATAATTGCTGCTCAGAATCATGAAGTTGGTCAAAGTTTATGGTGTTTATGTAGCGACTGAATTATCTTCTTTTACGCTCCTCAATTATCCAAAATAAGCTGACGAATAGAGAAAATGTTTTGAAAATCTCTTAACAAACATGTTCAACCAAACACTTCATTCCCCACTCCTTTTTAAAATTTATTCAGACACACACACACATACACACACAAGCAAAGACATGCACACTGTCTCTGTCCCTTTAAATTTCCTGTAGAAAGCCAGAATCTCCTGTCAGGAACTTTACGCCCTTTACACTTTTAATCAATTAAGACACATGCCTCCAGCGAGAGATTGCATAGTGACAGCCTTTATTAGAAAATGATTGGCATGCTGCACAGCGTTGTGTGTCCTATGATCCAAACCAACCTATCAGCACCTGAATAATAAACGCCAAGCGAGGAGGATGAAGGAGGAGGAGCATTGGCCAATCTGGATGATGGTATTGAGGAAGACCAAGGGAAGTGTTTGCTCGCCTCTTTCGGCCTATCAAATTGCTTTGTCCTCGGAGGCGCACGGCTATTTGTTTTCCTTGACCATGAAAGTCCTTCTTCAGCAGAAATGCACTGGATAGGAAAATTGGTAAACACACCTGCATCAGTCACTGCAGAAGACACTCATCTTGAGTTTAATTTCATTAAATTCTCAATTTTATTAGTCAGGGTTGGGTGGGCATCCCTTGCGATAAATAGTTTTCAGAAGCCCTCTAGTTATTAAAAGGTAAAGCGGTTGGGGACTTTTAGTGGGATGATTTTTTAATTAATTCAATGAAATGTTTTAAGGTTTTACTGTTTTAAGAATTGGCCATAATTGTGATTCATAGATGATTTGTTTATATAATTGTGTTTTTAATGTATAGGGATGGTATAAATTTGACACTTTACTTCATAAGACATTAGTCATGTTAACAAATTATATTGAAAACTGTACTTGGCACAATTCTTTTTTAAAGATCTTCATCCTTCATCAAGGATTTTCTGCTGTTTTACCTCTCACTTAATCCAAGAGCATTGTCAAAATCTGACAGGGTATTGAGTCTGGAAGTTAAATGTTTCTGTGCAGATTTTAATGTGTCATTGTGGAGTTCTTTGTTTGCCTCTCTGAAAGAAAAGAAATCTCTATCCAGCCTGCTGCTGCTGTAGCAGAAAGAGGAAAAATGGCAACGTGGTTAAATAATATCTGCGGGCATTGTGCCTTTGGCCAAATGCTGCCAGACACGTAGCTTCAAAGGCCTGAAACGCTGCCTATTCAAGTATGTGAATGCAAATGGTTGTGCAAATCCGCAGCCCTGCTGTACATACACTGGATGCTTTGAGGTACCAAACCTGAGTCATCGAGGGTTTGACACAAGACAAGTCAGACTGAAGGAGTGCGCAAATCAAGGAAGAACGCATCTTCCTGTGTCTTCTGCTTTAGTGCCTCTGTTTCCGTGTTTGACACAGGAGGTCACGCCTACGCCTCGTTGACTTCGCTGATGACACATTGTTGAACACAATGTGTGAAACTGACATTTTCCCCCGAGCATCCGCATTCACGCTCTTATGCCAGGTGAGTTTTTCCTCAGCGGTTTAAGAAGCAGAAAACTTGTTTGAATAGTGGAAGGAACTAGTCAGTGCAGTACATGTGTGACTAAATGGTGGCAATTGTATGTCAGTTTCTTAAAAAATAGGAGCAAATGTACATCAGTGAATAGGAGACTTGTGGAAGCCCAGTGCTGAGACTTTGTCATTATGAGAAAGTTTTCTCAGACTCTTAAATTGAATGCTTGCTTCGTTAATGGAGAAAGAAGTTGGGAACCTGCACACAAACCCATTTTCTCTATTTGCTCTGGCCATCACATCCTGCAGATAAATGCCCTCCACTGTTTACTCCGAGTTTTTCAATTATTGTTTACAAAGCTGCCACCCTTGTCTTGTTTATTCTGCAGGGGATGCTTGTTTATTATCCAGACAGCCGGGCAGACTTTTTCCGAGGTGATGCTGGCGAGGACCTCACTCTTAAACTAGATTTCTCTGGCTTTCTGTCTGCTTTCCTGCTCTTGTTTTTGCCAGAGAAAATAATCGAAAGCAGCTTAATTTCCACACATGAGGACGACGTATAGCTCAGGATGACACAATGTGGCATTCCTAAGTCAAACCCCATTTTACAACGGCTGAACAATAAGACAGTTATTTGATCGGTTTATCAAAAGAAAATTGATTGCCAAATAGTTTGATAATTGATCTTTTTAATCATATTTAAGAACAAATGTCAAATATTTGCATGTTTTAGCTTTTTAGATAAAGAATTTGGTGCTTTTCTTTGTCATCAGTGGTAGTAAATGAAAAGGTTTTGGTTTGGGGTTTTGGACAGTCAGTTGGAAAACAAGAAGCAATTTAAAAAAGATCTCATTAGGCTCTGAGAAAATGTGATGAGCATTTTTTAACATTTTAATATCTTACAGACTAAATGTTGAATCAGATGTTAAAGCAGTTGTGTCTGCAGTGTGTGAAGAGAGTCTCCTTTAAAAATCTGCTAGGTAACGTTGAACTGTTTGTTTTTTCCCATTAAGATACTTTGTTTGCCTTTAAGGTTTGAAATAATTCAAAGATGCCTGATTGTTTGACAGACTATTTGTTTTTGGTAACCCACTCTGAGTCACTGAGCATCTCCTTATTGAGTTTGTTTCCTCTCCCACTATAGAGCTCCATATGGCAGAGTAATAATACATTTATTCAGGGAGTAGCACAGCTGTTGTAGCATCGCCTCAAAGTAAAACATTTAGATGGCTGGCCTTCTTCTTCGCGGAGTTCGATTTTTTTTTTTTTTCCTCTATGTCCACATGAGTTGCCTCCCACATAAGATTATGCAAGTCAGATGTATTGGAGAGTCTAAATTTGCCCATTGGTGTTAGTGGTCATGATGGATGATAGGCTTTGTGTTTCCAAAGGGTTCTTTTCTTTTGTCCATTGTATCATCACAAAAAGACCTCACTGTGAGTCTGCAGAAATGATCTAATGTAATGTCTGTGTGTTGTTTCCTCAAAGCCGAGAAAATCAGATCTGGCATGTGAAACGAACTCATCTGATCATCTTTTTTTTTTACAAGTCTGGAGACAGCACCTCTGTGTTGGGCCACACAATGAGGAGATCTCCACTTCACACTCAGGTTTAACCATTTGAACAGACCTGCCTGAGGCCACAGCTCCACTGAGCAGAGCAGAAAATAGCTTAATCCTCTTTGGCTCCAATGAACGGACCCCATTCAGTCCCTCTAAAAACAGATATGAGCCAACAAAGCAATACCAAGAGGCTGATTTTACACTTCAGCCAAGCATGGGTTACACATCAGACATGCTGCATGATGCATATTTCAACACACATGCTCTATACAACTCAACACAAACACTACAAGACTTGGCCTACCATCTGTGAACATGAAGGCTTGAATACACATCTTCCTGCTTTAAGTACTTCAAGAGAAAGTGTTTTATGTCTGCATGGAGAAATTATGTGTTTTTTACTCTGCTGCTACTACTTTTGATGAGACTTTTGATGAATCATTTGGGTTCACTCACATAGCTTTATCAGGAATACTATCGATCGTACTCATGAAATTCAGTTCAGTCAGAACAGTTCTATGATGTCTTTGTGGCTGAAGGAGAAAGACTGATGAAATCTGGGTTATCTAGGTTAGAAGGTAGGTAGGAACTTAAATATAGGTGGTGCAATTTGAAAGAAATGTGCCCTAAGGATGTGGGAAGACTAATGAAAGGGGCAGTCAAGTTGCATCATGGGAAATGTAAGATCCAGTATTTAGAGTTTGATCCACGCAAAGAACTAAAAGTCAGGATATGTCAGCCTCCGCTGTGTGATTTGACTCTGTTTGTAAACCTTTCTCATGTGAGTCACCCAACTTCATGCAGGAGCGATCCTAAATCACTAAAGAAAGGCTCTAAGGTGGATTTATAACTTTGTATTGTGCTTGTAGCTTCTGCATGAGCCCACTCAAAAATGTAACCACATGTTGGGGCTGTGAGGAGACCAGAACTGTGAATTCTCAGTTTCTGAAGCTAGCAGAGATTATTGAGAGTAAAAACAAGATGGAAAAATATGTAGAAAGACTCAGTTACTGACTCATTTTCAGAAAGCCGGCTCCCTGTCACACAGAATGAAAAAATGTGAACACTGGTTTCCAGGTGTTTCCAAGCAGGTATATTCATTAAGGAGACAAGGTAAACACATTCACGATCTCGCATATCAAAGTAAATAAAAGACTGAAAACAGCAGTGTGAGGAGGAGTATAATTAAACCACAACACAGCTTCTAGTGTTGCCATGGTGAAACCAACTATTAAAATCCAACACTCGCCTAAAAATCCAAATTATTTCCAGCAGAACTCCTGTTAACCCCTCGTGTCAAGTTAGTTTATATCCCACTTTGGCTGTAACACATCCCCTGTATTTATTTATATCACAAAATTTTACTTTTGTCAAATGCTCATTATCCCAACACGTGTCATAGTCATAAATGAAAAAAAAAAATCATAAGCCTGCAGTTTTTAATTATTTATTGTTATTCACACTACTTATGTATCTTTTGGAAGTAAAAGCAAATATTTTTAGGTTAAGGCTGACTAAAAGGTCAGATTAGAATTTAAGCAATGTTTAAACATATAATATGCATGATTTCCACCTTAAAATGTCTAAAAATGACTGTATCTTTGTTATATATTTTCTTGAGTTGAGTACTGACATTATCCCAAATATTTCCAAAAATCTTCAAACCAGAGAAGAAAAAAACATTGAAGGTAATGGCACGTTTCTTTTTTTTTCTTTTTTTTTTTTTTTTTGTCGCTAACTTCCAAGGTAACATCAGTCTGGGCGAGGAAGGAAGGGGGCAAATGTGACTGAACGTAACGTGAATGAAGCTTAAATACATTACAGCATCAGCGAACATTTCTGTCTGAGTTCATACTATAATCCTACAATACAATGAAGAAAACTCCACCTGTGTTTGTCCGTCTGTCTGCATCCATTTTTCTCCTTGCTGGGTTGCCCAGTCAATCTGAAATCGCACATGGGCTTTGAGAACTGCCATAGGCAGAGTCTGACAAAGTTCTTTGTCTCATTAACCCATTGTCCGTGCCCGTTTTGTATAACAATACTTCATGAAAAAAACGTTGATTTGATTCTTCTTCTGCTCGTGGAGTCAGTGACTGAAAACGTGTAAAGCACCACTCTGCCATTGCAACCCACATTGTGGTAGAAGGTGGGATTGCATCCGTACTGTTCACTGTTCCAGGAGCCAGTCCGCTCTGCAGGGCTGCTCCATGTCATTGAGCTCTTCATAACGTGCTCAGGTTTGCTTTGTTAAAATACGAGAGAGGGTGAGCGAGCTAAGGGCATAAGTGGGAGATAGAGAGACAGCGCTGGAAAGCTTGAACGATAGAAATACAGCATTATTTTCTGATTCTTTCACAGTGTTTAAAAACCTATAATTAATACTGTGCTGCAAGAGACAATGCAGAGGGTCAAACAGTCAGCCTGTTTGGAACAGGATTGTTTTGAACCGACACTGTTATGTTATGGTACACTCTTCTGCAGCTGTGAATAGCAGCAACAGTTGTGCGGAGGTGAAGCTGTGTGAAACAGTGTGCATCATTCTGCTACAGTGGACAAATGTTTCCTCAAGAAATGCAAAATGGGAATGAGCAGTGGATTTATGAGACAAGGGGCTTTGTCTTTCTCTACCTATTACAAAAATCAATGCCCATGTGCAATTTCAGGTCGACTGATCAACCCATCGAGAAGAACAAAGTCTGTATGTAGTTGCGGTGCACATAACCCAAGGTGATTCAGACACATTCTAATCTGCACGGTGGCTGTTCAACATTGAAATAACAAATCCCGTGATCCTCTGCTACTTCCTAATGTCAACAAACTAAATCTTGTGTTGCTGTTTTAGTCAAGAGACCTCTAGCAGCAGGAATTACAAATAGTGCATTTAAGTGTAAATAAGATGATACAGTTAACAATAGGTGGGCTGCAGTCGCGTGATCCCAGTGGTGAGAAAGTCAGATGGGGGGAAGAAAGTGAACAACACTAATGAACAGAATTGCCACTCTGGTCTGTAGTTCTTAAGCTTTTAGTCAGATATGTAACGTTAAGTGAATGATTGTAGTCCTGCCTCTCTAAGTAGTCGCTGCACACACGAGCGTTGTCTGACTCCGCTGCTCCAGGCTTTTGATCCGTGTCTGCCGCCGTTTCTCTGTACGTTACGTTTTTGAAGTTTTTTTTTCCTTTATGTGTCACTACTTGACATTAGCTCTGTTTTTATTCCAGTTTGATCAGTTGGCACAGCCATAAACAGCACAAAACATTGGCATTTTGATATCGCTTCTCAATGCAGAAAACACTTCCTGCCCCCATTTGCTGCTGGCGATGTCATCTGCAACCCACCTATATAGTGTAGAATCCTGGGAGTACATAAACAGTGGATGTGACTGCGTACTGTACTGTACATAGACTGTATTGCATAGCATATTTAGTGTCTATGATCTCTGGTTACATTGAATCATGTCTAGACAGGTTGTGCTGGGTGACATTTCTATATTCTTTGGTAAACAGCAGGACAAGGACTTGACCGAATATGGTGCCTTGTCCTGAGGAGGAGAGATAAAAGCGTTGCCTCACTCTGTCGCCTTGCTCCTTCTGATAAGATAAGGGAGGTCACATTGGTTGTGTGAACTGAGTTCAGCAGCCTTTTATTTGTGTAGGCTTTGTTTAGGCTTTGCTGGTTCTTTTTTTTTTTTACAGCTTGTCGATCAGACGAAGCATGTAGCCTCTGCCTTCCTGCGGCTCACACAGTAATGATTTATTTACTGTGATTGTTACTGTCTTTCTCTGAAATGAGGCTGCTCTATTTTTAAAAGCCTGTTGTTTTTTCCGACATATTTAGTAAGAACTTTCAAATTTCCAGCCTGTACACCTACGCCTGACCCCGCGAGTTGTTGCATGTGACATCTCTTCCGATCCTTTTTAAATGGGTATATAATAGAGGGATTCAGCAAGTGTCTCGGAAGTCACATAATTTCATGGACGTTTGACAAGACTGTGGCTTCTGTCTGCGTTTTTGTCGGCTCTGGCTCATCTGAGCTGCCCTGGTTATATTTAGCTGTTTGGCTGTTGTGGCTGAATTCAATCAGGGCCGCTCTCATATTCACACACATACACAAACAGCTGCATCTTGGTGTGTACGGCTTCTCTATAAATGTCTTCCCAGGCCTCTGGCTGTGTGCTCTGTCTGCCCATCCTGGCTGAACCGCCTGACCGGCATCACATCTGTGGCCACTGCTCCTTGGTCTGAGGATATGTGCATTTTGGAGCACAAAAGCCTGTTTTACGATGTGTGCATGAAACAAAAGCTGTGCGTGCAGATACTTTCCGCCATTGCAGACCTCATGTCACAAATGTTAATGGACTTTTATTTGTCTTTCAGCTTGAGTTTTGCTTGTTTGTTTGAGTCACAGCATCACTAATCAGATTTTAAAAAAATTATTATTATTATTTACCAGACACAAATTCAAAGCATCTTTGTTTATAAAGGCAAAGCTGTGAGGCGAGCTTTTTGTTGATTTGTTTGTTTTTGAAACAAAAGTCAGTGACAGTTAACACTCCTGTTTGCAGTGCAATTCAACTGCAAATTTCTGCACAGCCCAGGCATGTTGTATTTTGGGCCAAGCCATCTGGCCGGCCCCGGTGCTGACTCTGTGTGTGTGTGTGTGTGTTTGTGTGTGTGTGTGTGTTTTTGGCAAGTGTAGCAAATTGCAAACTCTCTGGCCTGTATATTAAAGCAGAGTAAAAGAATATGCTCAAATTAGAAATTAGGGTTTCCTCTGTGTGTCCATTTGGTCGCTCAGTAGTGCTGTTGCTCTGCTGCAAAAGAGAATGTGACATGCTTTTTGCTTAATAATGTAGACAAACTTCAAAGTAAAACACCACGGATGCAAGCACTGGATCCCTACACTTAAAAAAAAAGAGGCCGGTGTGCCGCAGTGACCCACTGCTTCATTAAATTAGAGAAGGAGCACTCTGTGTCTCATAAGTCTTCAAAACAAAGCCCATCTATGTTGAGCAGGCGTATTAAGATATAAAAATGCACTGATAGCGAGGGAAGGAATATTACTTACATGCTAGTCACTCGCAGTGAGGCTATCAGTCTTTAAGATATATTTGTTTCTGGCTGGAAATGACTGACAGTCATTATTCAGCACCCACTCTACAGTGTTTCTCCACATAATAACGTGACTGATTTGTGTGGACGAGCTTGTGAAGCCAGTCAGTCAGACACTGTCAGGCACACAGTGGTGAACTGAAATGTAAAGAGCAGGTCTGTACCTCTTTAGTGCTCTGATTGAACAATAGATAGTCACTAAAAGGTCTGCTCTCCACTTAACATGCAGACAGAGATGCCCAGCTGTACAGAGGTTAATGTATCTGCAGTCTGAAAAAGCTGAGACTCTGGACTGTGCCTCAAGCTGTTTCCTGCACAAATGTTTCTTTTGTGATC
>JAPXVT010000025.1:13785091-13808065 GCA_029823135.1 Acanthurus reversus
GACATTTACACTGCAGCTGTTTTTAACTATCACTTTCATTACTGATTAATCTGTCTGTTCTTTCCCAAATTAATCATTTGTTTGGTCTCTAAAATGTCAGACAGCAGTAGGAAAAAAAATAAATAAATAAAGCCCTATCTCTCACAATTACAATATGCTAAAGCCCAACCTGCCTCTTCAAATGTTTGTCATGTCATTTTACCATCACTTAAAACAAATTAAGCAAGCAATTATTTCCATTTTTGCTTCAAGAATGACTTAAATGGTTAACTGCTTATTGCAGTATTAGGATATGCATTTTTGACAATGGACTTTTCAGATCTATTGAACACCAAACAGGACTTATCTGAAATAACTGAGTTTTGCTGTTACAGAAGCTCAGTCAAAATATCTATCTAGCTGTATTCTTAGGATTTTTTCTCCTAGACAAAGTCATGGGAGATTCACAGTACAATAGTCACCTCCACCCATCCACTTGAAATAAGACAGATAGCTAACCCCCACATGTCTCACCTCTCTGCCACATTGGTCTCCACCACAGCTTTGGGTGGCACTTTCCAAGGGCAGTTTATCCGACCGCCCGGTAACCTCTTGAAATCGAACTGGCAGCAGATTTTAGGGTCGGGCCCACAGGTGTGAGGCACGTCGTAGCTGTAGAATGGCATCATGTGGCAAAAGATGTCTGTGCTTGACCCCGTGTCTGTCAAGGCAGGAGAGTAAAAATCAATACATTGGCTTAAGAGTCATTAATATTCTACAGTAGACTCTAAAATGAGTGTGAAACACTAATATGTCATGTTCTGCTGTGAGTTAGTATGATATTTGTGATCGCTCATAAACTCACTGACATTTTAAGTTCATGCCCACAGTGCCCACACTTGGGACTGTCAAAAGTCCTTATGGATTAAACTGCAAAAAGACAATGACAGTTCTTCATTACTGAACAAATCCCTAAAAGAACTATCACAAATTGCTAAAATTCAGACGTGTAGTATCAGAGAATTTTTCCATTAAGACCAAATGGACAGTAAATCTTCAGCAGATGTCTAATTCATTAGGAAATAATTATGGAGATCGGTCCTCTGAGGCTATTACGCACTGGCTGTTCTTCTAAAATTTCCCTCTATTTCGATAGGCCATGACAAGTGGCATGACTCACTCTGCAACAAGCTTAATGATAAGCACATGAATCAGATGACACTGCTGGCTGTGGTCCACTCACCCCAAGCCTGCCTCCACATAAACTCCAGGCTGCGAGTGGAGGCGAAGTGTTTTTTGATTGAGTAGTGGACCCTCTGGATGAGCATGCTGGTCAGGTTGGCCCTCTTTAGCAGATAGGGCATCGTGGCGCTGTGACCGAAAGGGTCTACCGCCCACCCGCTGCGAGGAGTTATACCTATGACAGCAAGCAGGAAGAGGGTCATTCAGGTTTATGCTCAGATAAAGGATGGGGTGCCTCAGCAGGGAGCACTGAAAGTAGCCAAAAGTACTTTATCACCCACTGAGTGATAGGACACACCTGCTACATGCAGGATGACAAGCTTGCATTTTACCATCAAGCATTGAGAAGACTGGTATCATTTCAATTTTAGGTTTAACTGCAATGAAGTCAATGAGATTGAAGGCAAGCAGTCCTAAGATTTGACAAAGAGAAGAGACTGCTTAAACATTTAGGCTTTATTTGCCTAAATACAAATAAAAAGGCTTGAGAAAGGAGTGTTTTCTATGTGTGTACCTAGATTTCTCTCCAGCCACTGATGCCCCTCAATGAGCTGGTCTATCATGGCAAAGTAGTGAACGTTGGCTTCATCTGTCATCACCCAGCCTCCTGTCACAATCTCTAGCTGCCCTCCAAGGATCAGTCTGTTGAACAGAGAGGATTAAGAAAGCAAGGTGAGGGTAATCCTGCCCTTAAGAAGGGGAGTCACATTAACCAGATAATGAGCTATTTTTAAAGCGGCAACAACCTGCCAGCTTATACGATCCACTGCCGCAAATACTCTAGTTATGGCCAGTGGACATCAAAGAAATCTCAACACGTTCCCAGTTTTAGGTGGGGAAACTGAAGGCCAAACTGAGTGCTTCACTAAGCTGTGACTCACTTGCGCATTGCCTCCTGCTTGTGTATGTCTGCCGTCTCCCACCACTTGGAGAAGAATGAAATCTCAGACCAGATGAATTTTCTGCGAGGATCCTCGGCCAGCTTCACCACCATGTTGTTTAAAATATGCTGCGTCTGGTCTGTGAAGTACTTGTCAAAAGTCTTGATCCAACCTAACAACACCGTTAGATGAATATGAGCAAATTTCCACAACAGATGGCAAACTGAATCTCACCTCTACAGCCCCCACCACCAGCTATCGGTCTGATACAAAAGACGAGACGACAGGGCAGGTAAGAGACTCAACGCTGTAAATAAAGTGCTGCAGCGCATCAAAAATAAAACTCATATTTTATTCAGGTGGGGCCGTTCCCCTCAGAAAGCTATTTAGCAGAGTGGTTTCAGAGTGAGTGACTTAAAAGCAGCTTCTGTGCACTTTCAGTATGCACCAGTGTAGAATATCACAGCCTAAAAATGTCCTGTCAAATATTGATCTCACATATTGCGGGCTAATAAATTTCACAGAGATCAAAGCTCCACATCGTTCTGCAGCTGAGTTGTAAGTAACGACACTGAAACACGGAGAGCACAGTGAGCTAGCTCAGTCAGTTATGAGGGGCACGACTGTTTACTGCAGGCTTTTAACGTTATGTTACTCATTGTTTGAGCTGCTTAGCCATGGTTGACTAAAACCCTTAAAATCCCTTCTTTGCAATTAAAGAAATGAGCTCATTAGCAGTAAACCTGCTTTCACGTGTCTTCAGTGTGAGCTTAAAAGAAACTCTAGTTGAAAAACCTTCTTCCTGTCGAGCAATCTGTGACGCTCAGCGCTGCCTGAAAAATTACAAAGGAAAACTTTGCAGCAGGAGTTTAATGTAATGCAGCTGCAAATAGAGCCTACAGTCATCGTTGATGGACAAGGTTTCAGTCTGCAGCCTGTCAACATATCAATAACTGTCAAGTTAGCGCACATGTGGCAGCCTGGTAAACACGTTTAATGGCGATTTGAGTGCAAAATAAAATCTCAGCCATTAAAATCTATAAATAGTTAAAGTTTTCCATCGTCATTATCTTTGTAATTCCATTGCTTGTGGCTAGGCCGTCAATCATGTCAGCATTATGGTCATAATGACAAGGAATGAATCCAATTTTGAATGATTTCTGCATCCCCTTCACCTGCTTCCGGCTGAATCTTAAGATAGAGTCCCATCAGATCCTTCCAAACCGGCACTGAGACATGTGCAACTTTTAACAAAATGTTGCTGTGTGTAATTCCCTCTGCACTCACCTGGATCATTGTGGGAATGGGGGACAACAAACACTTTCAGCGGCTCATTGTCCCACTCATCAGGGTCATAGGTGATGTCAAAGCCCTGTTTCCATACACCCCCATCAGGGTTGTCAAACTTGAGGAGGGAGTACACGTCCAGCATCTAAAATTAAAAATGAAACAGAAACTCCTCATTTGCTTACAAGATGCAAAGAGCAAAAAAAGTAAGCATACAGTAGCATCCACAGCATAGCAAGCACAACAGCTGACTTATTATCTCATTTTAGGGAACAACTATCTGTACAATAGGCTCACCTGAACGTCCGCTTGACCGTGGCTGCCGGCAGCAAATTGGCAATCCTGAGGCTTGACAGCGAGGAAAGTGGGGCGGCCGTCGAAGGGTAGGACCCAGGAACCGTTGGCACTTTTGAATGGCAGGTGGCCGCTGGGAGACACAGCTCCTGTGTCTGTGAGCTCCATCACAGAGTCCTTTATGTGGCTGATGATTTGGTGGTTTTCCTCCAGGAGCTGCTCCAGCTGCTCTATCCGGTTCTGCAGAACAGAGATTTGGCTCTAAAAAGAAAGCAAAAATAATAAATCACACAGCTGTAAGGCATCATGAAAACATCTGCGAACCAAACCCACATTCTTCTTCTCTGGTACAGTGAACAAAGGTTGTTTTTAAGGCTAAAAATTAGATAATGAATATGAAAAACATTGTAATTCAGCCAAGGCAACAAGTAGCAATACAGGCTAGATCAGCTCTAAAGATATCACTTCAACATGACTGGACGTGACAATTTACATTTAAATATTCAAAAACAAAATATATTTCATGCCTTGTGTAACAGCTGAAAAAGTTAGACTAATGTAAACATCAGCAATTACGCTTAGAGGAGCCTGGAGGTTCAGCTGTGCTTTGATCTAACTTCTGTTGCACCACAACAAACAAACTGCAGAAAAGAGGATTTCACACATCAAACTGTATTCACAGTAATTATTCTTACCCGTGGAAAGTTTCCGCCACTCTGTCGCCTTGCGGGGTCATGCTGGACTCGATCCAACATCAGATACAGTGAGAACACAGCCACACAGAATATGGCCCCTCCACACACCGTCACCTGTTTCCTCAGCTTCATCCTCCTCTGGTGCGCTCTTCTAATGGATTTTTTCTAAAATGACCTTGACTGGTGTTTTTTTCCAGCACAGAGGGAAAAAAAATCCTTCAAAACTTGAATGCAATCCTTCGCAGTGAAGCCAAAATGATGGAAATTGACCAGCTACACCAGTTTTACTGGTTCAGTTCCATTCCTGAGATGCCTCAAGTCTCCACTCACCATACTGGAGACCACAGCGACGAGGACTACAGCAGTGGTCGCAGTGGACAAGGGTACTAAATCAGCAATAGCTGGCAAGCAGTCTGTCAGCTTTGGCCAAACCACAGCCACCGGTGGGCTCCTTCAAAGTAGCCCTTGTGCTCAACCATCCAAACTGATGAGACTGCAGGAGAAGAAAAAACAAGCGCCACACAGAAGGGGCTCAAACAGGGAACTTAATGTCCCCGAAGCATGACATGTGTCACTGTGAGCCTGCTCTTCTGGTCCTGTCTCCACCTCCACAGCACAATCTACTCCTCCAATGCAGCCCTTTTGTTCAGTCGGCCTCCAGTGCCATAAGAGTTTGCACACTCGCCTGCAATGGTGCAAAGAGATGGGCAGAGAAAACGACCAACTTGACTTAGAGCAGCAACTTTTTATGCAAGCCTCAACTCTGCCCCCAGCTCCAGGAATTAGAATGAGACAAATGTCAGTCTTCTCTCAGCGGCACAGTGACAGCATGTCTACTGTGGCAGCATGGGCAGTGCGTCCGGCCGTGATCACAAGTGCCAAGTGGAAATCACATCACAGGGTCTTCTTCAGCTGTTAGGAAAGGTTTTGATTAATGGAGCACACAAAAATATGCATTCAGCCTTCCACAGAGGGGCTGTCACTGACAGGAAGCACATGTTAAAGGAGCTATATGCAAAGGGGGGGGTCAGGCTGAGCACAGTGTCATATGTTTCCTCACAGCAATGCTAGGTGCTCCTATTCCCCTTCTGTGTGCAAATCCAACACAACTATAATCCGCTCACTTCTTAGGCTGGGACTGTCTTGGCATTAACACACAGTGTTGGGATAATAACTTACATTTGTTCTGACTGAAAAAAGCCACAGTGTCAGCAGGAAGACTGCTGGATCACATGATGATTAAAATACATCCAACAGGAAAGGTTTTAATTAGCTGCGGCGTCTGACAGAGATAACAATCACTGATTAATGTTACAGCACTGCATTTGTGTGACAAAATGTAACGTTAACGCTTATTAAAGGCACCAAACACTCCAAGCTGCCAATCTAATGGCATATTAGCATCAAGAGACACACTCCTCAATGTTCACAATCTCTTATGTTACGTCAAGCAGTCAAATTTCAAAGATCAGTGGTCTTTCGGGTATTGACTTTGCATTGCTTGATAAGTGTATTTCGTCATTACTTGGGTGACTTTTAGACAGCTATCGCTTGGCAGTCAGCCAGGCAACACTGCGTTGTTTTCAACTTCTGAGCACTAAAGAAACAGGATTTGGCCAATATCCGATGTAAACTCAGATACAACAGATACTTAATACACGTAGCTAGTTGATCTATCAGGGATATTAATATACTCTATTAAACTTTAATAATCCTGGCGAACGTTAACGTTACTTTAATGATAAGTAGATATCACGAGTGTGCAGCCAAACAAGCTAGCGCTAGCTACCAACTGCTCCAAGTTCCTGTATTATCTCGACTGCTTCGCGAGTTAGCTTCAAGTGTCGGGCAACGTACCTAAGAGGATTGTCATTTACTGAGAAATGTCCGCGAACAGCAGTGACATCCGTCTTTCTGCATCCGTGAAAAGCTTGTGCTGCTCGGCAGGTTATGTCTAACGTTACAGACGGTAGCAAGACTTGGCTTGATAACATTAAGACAATACGTGACTGATATTTCCTGGCTAACGTTAACCATTCACTTTCAAACTAAACGTCGGCAAACATTCATTTACGACCTTGGGACCCTGTCTCTTTGTGAACAAAATCTGACGTTACCCATCGAAGGAGAGTAATCCGGAAGAGTGTAGAGACCAGCGGTGTGCGGGCTTCTAGCTCCAGGCTGACAGATTACCAACTGAACCAGCTAGCTTAGCCGTTAGCACCACTGAGCTGCTGCAAAGGCTTATGGGAATAGAGGAGTGCGCATCAGTCGATGATTGGTCAACAGTTTCAGCAGAATATAAAATTAATGCACCAATTTTTCATGTCTAGAACAACAAATGCAGTGAATGAGTGTAATTTCTGTAGTACAATTTAAGTTTATAACTTACTGAGTTTTGTTTGCGTACAGGGTGATTGCAATAAACCACATTATTATTTTCCATGTATTGAACTATAAAAAAGGAAACAACATAGATACAAATACACAATATAAAAATAAAATTATTTAGAGGACGGTAAATATGCATTTAATTAAACAGGGCGTATACGTGCACCAAGAAGTAAAGCTCAACCCATTTATAACAATTTGTCACTTACTGACCTTGTGTCTGATATGACCTAGTTATATGTAATATGTGATAGTTGGGTTAGATAGCTAATTAATTATTGTAATATTTAGAACAATCCTCTCAGCAGTTCAGAGACAGAATAGTGTCAGGCTGTAATTATATACAGTAGGCTATATTACATGGGCTATGAATCAAAAAAAAAAAGTCAAACTGTATTTCAATAAGGTCTGTAAATCATTCTGAATAACTGTCTGGAAACTGAAAACTTAAAATATAGTATGTGGGTGGCTGTTGTTTGTTCTAGTACAGCATAATCAGTCTATGAGCCAGAAGAATCACATGGCCCAAACTGTGTGGGCTGTACCCTTGATAGTATATCATCTGTTTTGATCATCTGCTCTGATGCACCAGATAAAGTCCAAAAAACAGAATTCCAAAAAATAGACAATTTGGATCATAAAAAAAAGAAAACCACATGTCCCAGTAGTACGTATGCCTATGTCCTTCTTTACCTTTTCCTGTTTAAGCAAGAAGCCTCATTAAGTTAAAAAAAAGCAAGAATAGCCTCACCTAGACAGTAATTTGTGAGTTTGGCTACCATATAAAACTGATACACAGGCTACAAGTTCTGCTGAATAATATGCATTTTGCCAACAACAACAACAACAACAAAAAATTAAGTGTGTACATATAAAAACAAATCTATTGTTTTCATGTTTGGAGTGTGTAGGGGACTAAAGAAAACTCAGCATACTATTGCAGTGGCAGATTTTTGAAAAAAAAAAGCTATTTATTTATTTATTCATTCATTCAGGGAAAATGTGGATACAAATTGTGCCCCCATGGTTGGTATACTGTATATGTCCAGAAGTCAACTAGGAGTAGGAAAATTAATTGTCAAACCACCACAAAGGTTAGTTCTGTTCTCTCAACAGTACTTTCTTTTTCATTCTGAGTGTCTGGATTCAGATGCAGAGTTTTGGGAGAAGAGTGTGTTTCTTAAGGTTTATGTAAAGTCATGTCACCATACAACTTTTACAATGCCACTGTGTAGGGACTGCTGGGACCCCCTGGACTGGTATCCATGGGTTTCACAGAAGACATCTTGAGGACCAGCACAGGTGTGACGAACGAATGGCTTCATTCCATTGAGTGTCACAGCGAGCCAGGTCAGTGAGTGAGCATGCACAGTACCAGAGCTCTGGAACAAGCTCATCTAAATTGAAGCAGCCATCATTAATGTCTTTAATTTCAGCTGCGCTTTTCCTCCGACAACTCAAAATGTCCATCAAGACACCAGTCAGGTTATTAGGTGAGCATATTAGGTGAAACCCATGGATACTTCCCTGTCTGAGTCCCCTGCCTGCTGCCTGTCCTGGTATCACCAAAGGTAAAGGCCATCCAGACTGCTACAGAGAACTGAACACAACTGTGTTGGGATATAACAACTGAGAAGCCCAGAGAGGAACATGTAATAATGCCTGAAAGGTGAGTCACGTCATTGTGTTCTTTTAATGGATCGTTCAGGACCTCTTTACATGTTTATGAAAACTGGAGCTTAGCTACACTTCAATAATTAATAACCAGATTGTGTGGGACATGACAGGAACAGATGGTGTTGTTTTGGTTTTGCTCTAGTCACAAGAGACTGTTAACCTTTCATGACATCTATAAACCTCTCAAAATTTGTCATATCCAGCCTTAAAAAAAAAAAAAAAAAAGGTCGGGCAACAGAAAGTAGACCAGCAATGACAGCATTCTGTTCTAAAAGCATCATCTCTGACACAGCTAAGTTGTGATAAGGAACAAATGTTTACACAGCTGGTTTTGATTTTGCTTTTAGACCGCGACTCTTCTCTTTGGGGTTCTTGGTGCTGTCGCTGAGCCCAGATCTCCTGTGGATCTGCTATGTATGAGGTCTCACAGCAAGCCTAGCTCTTAGGAAATATATCTACCAACCGCCCATCCTGGATTTTCTTGTAATGTCACAAAGCTTCACTGGTAACATGAGAGTCTTTACATGGGTACCTGAGCACAAAGCCTAAAGGGAATAACCTTGTCTCCACAGCAACAGAGACAACACAACAATGGTGCTGGTAAATGAGAGTCCCTGAGTGACTGCAGGAAACACCGTACCAGGACACATCCTTTTGTGTTGAGACCTGAAAGGAGACACTGCTGTGAACTACACATCTCGAAAGTTATATGTCGAGACTCAAAATGTAATGTGTTGCTTTGTCGAGTGTCAGAAACTAAGGTTTTACTTGTCACCAATTGTAAAAATGAATCTATCTCACTAGAAATGTATTACAATGCACAATGACATTGATGTATAGGCACTTTATTTTGCCCCAAAATGCAGTACAGTCAAATATAAGGTCACACAAAAATCCTCAATGTGTTTTACTCCACTTGTAGCCAGTTACTTTAATGCCAAAGGCTTAACATCTGTAAGATGTGCTGTAGCCCTATTTGTGTCCCTAGGGTTGTATTAATTGTATGTGAAACTTATAGATTTGTGATTTTATGTATTGACTTTGCATGTTTTCGGCAGGCTATGTATATTCATCTATTCTAATCTAATTATGTGTAGTCTGCTCTAGTGTATCTCTGCTTTTTGGCTTCTCAAACTAGAAATTTAAACTAACATGGTACCGTGTTCTTACAAGGTATACCTTTTCTAGAAGTTTAAAAAAAATGTACTGTTAGTAAAACATTTATTCATTCATAATACTCAAGTTCTGTTAATAACAACAACTGTCAGGTTACCAGCTTATGAAAAATACAGTTGACAAGTGTTTATTTCTTCTGTTTGTTAATAGTATGTACAGATATAAATGCTGGTTCTTATTAATTTTTCACTTTCTGCAGCTTTGAATTTGAATAAATCCTTAACTGTGCTTTTATCCATCAAGTCTGCAGCTGTAACTGTTAGATAAGTTGTCAAAGGATGGATTTAACCACAGTTTGACCAGCCAAAGCAATTTTTTCTACAATCTGGCAACCCATAATTGTTCTTATTTAACTAATAAAGTCTTACTAAAGCAATTAGTTTAAATATCTGTATCCATTTACAAGAAGAATCGCTTGTGAGAAAGTAGTACCCAAAACAATAAAATATGTTCATAAAACACCATTGCTGAGCCTCCTGCAACATTAAATTAGGCCGGCTTATAAAGCTGAATGTATCAGAAACTTGATTTGCTGAGTTTTAAAACAATTCTCCTGTTGTAATATTATGTAAACTGGATGATAAAACCCTCTGTGTCTGTGTGGACTGTAAAAAAGCCACAGAATGAAAATTTAACCAAATAAAGCAGAGCTGGAGACAGAGACGCTTTGGCTCCTCTCTTCCTTTTATGGTGATGGAGCGTGGGGGGAGAAGGGCGGGGCTACTCCGCAGCGTCATCAACGTGCTCCGGCCACCCGGAAGCAAAGCAAGATGTAACATGTTTGGCTGAAGTCAGTGGTGTTACCAAGCGGAGTAAAAGAGTAAAACTAAACTACACACTCATTATATAAAGTAACGTTGGATTGTTCGTAGCATCTTGAAGATGAGCGGGAGTGAAAAGGAAAAGGTAACGTTAAGCTAGCAGCAGTTAGCTACAGAGGCTTTGTAGCCGGGCAGATTCCATCCAGATAACGTTAGTGTAAACGTGACATGTAGTCGATGCCTGTCATCCTGAGCCCTTGTTGCCAACTTTTTCCTTTAATCCAGGACCCTGCGACCCTAAAGGAGGAGGGGAACACTCTTTTCAAGGCAGGAGACATGCAGGGCGCTGTCTGCTGCTACACCAAAGCATTAAAGCTGAGTGACAAGCAAGCGGAGAGCGCTGTTCTGTACCGCAACCGCTCTGCCTGCTACCTGAAACTGGAGGAGTACAGCAAGGCAGAGGCTGATGCCTCCAAAGGTGGGATAAATCAGTCAAAGATATTGTTGAGTTCATAGATAACAACTAAGTACAAATACACGTTTTAGTCTTTGTTTGAATTAAGGTACACTTCACCTGAAATACAGCTGAGATGACTTCTATCTGAAGTGCAATCCATTCATCTGAATAGATTTACTGTCACCTGCTGAAGTTTGGACCTATGAGCTGCAGCTCAGCCCAGACCAGGATCCTGAATGAGATTTGGTTTAGGATGCTTAAAATTACAAAATGTTGTTTTTGCACATGACAGAGATACCATAGACCCTTAGGTGAACTGTTCCATCGAGAATGCCTTTTAATAGATCTAAACTCACCAACTCTCTTATCGTTTGAGATGAAACAATTTACAGCAATTCTAAGTCTTTGTAGTTAAGATCTCAGGTCAAAGAAAAAATATATGCTGTAGTTGTTTGATGAGCAACTCTCACATTAACTGGATCAGAGGATCCGAGGTGACAAAGTCATTGCTTTGCAAGTCTCCAGTCTTTTCTCTCAAGTCCCAAGTAAAGACAGGCAAGTCTCGAGTCAAGTCCAAAGTCCTAAACTTTGAATTTCAAGTCTTACACAAGTCACCTCTCTTCTCAGTTCATATATACATTGGCGAACCTAAGTTAACAATGATTTCTCGCCTATTACTGTTTTTTTATTGGTTTTGTCTTGTTTTGTTTTGTTTTTTTCCTTTTCTATCTGCTTTAAAAAAGCTATAGTAAATTATTCCTTATTTCTCATGAAATATGATATGAAGTCTTGAATTTCTGCAAGATATGATATGAATGTCTGAATTTCGGCAAGAATATATTTTATTCTACTGACTTTTTGTTTAATAATGTTTGCGTATTCAATTATGTTCCAAATTGGTCTCTGTATAATATGCAAAGTAGCCTAATGATCTTGTCTCAAACACCATGATTGATTGTAAATGTAATAGTCGCAAGGGGTAGGTTTACCATAAGCCTTGGCTTCTTACCTGTCCTTTTCGTTTGTATGTCTGTCATTCATATGAAATAAACAATCATTCATTCATTCGTTGGCACTCTACTAAACAACTAAATTTACACAAACAGGGAATGCTTCCTAAAATTTTTATTTACTTCTTAAAATAACTGTAAGACAAGAAGGCCACGTAACCCACTTCTTCATGCTTTTTTTCTTGAACTTGATTGGATGTTGTCCGATGCTTCAAACAAAGTAGATTCTTGGGGGAAAAGTGTCGAGTTGCTGGGAATGAATAGTATTAATGTTAGTTGATTCAGGAAACGAAAGGAAATACGTTGATTCATGGCGCACTTTTTAAATAATAGACATTTAAATCTCAAGTATTTTCACACAAAAGGCTCAAGTCCAAGTGAAGTCACGAGTCATTGGTGTTAAAGTCCAAGTCGAGTTGTAGGTCTTTTATGATATTGTCAAGTCGAGTCTGAAGTCATCAAATTTGTGACTGGAGTCTGACTTGAGTTCAGGTCATGTGACTCGAGTCCACACCTCTGACCTGGATTAAATTTATTGATTTGTATACCCAGTCGTATTGAACGTGCCATGTCCTCCTCATGTCCTTTAAGCTCTCGATAATGACCCAGGTGATGTGAAAGCCAGGTTCCGGAGAGCTCAGGCTTTCCAAAAACTCGGCCGGCTTGACCAGGCCTTTTTGGATGCTCAGCGGTGTGCCCAGCTGGAGCCCAAAAACAAAGCCTTCCAGGATCTGCTCCGACAGCTGGGAACACAGATCCAGCAAAAGGTGATGTATTTTTTTTTGTTGTTGTTGGTTTTATTAAAGTCAATGATGGTCATGGAGGTTTGTCTTGTATTTACAAGTGTGCCCTGAAAAAACTGTTGCTAATTATGATCTTTTCTCTTGACACTGCAGTCGATGCAACTAAACTCCACTGATGCTCGTGTGCAGCAAATGTTCTCCCTCCTCCTAGATGCATCTGCAAAAGACTCTGATCGACAAAAGGTAAGGGTGGCTAAAAAAGGCAGAGGCATAAAGTGCATTAATTCACTATTTAATAATGGTGTGTGATTGACTGCATTCATGTATTATCATCAGTCTGCAAAGTTTCATCAGTCTGCAACAAAATAAGAAGTTCCATGATTAAATTCCAGGCTGCTCAGAATCTGGTGGTGTTATCTCGAGAGGATGCAGGAGCTGAGCAAATCTTCCGTAATGATGGAGTAAAGCTGCTTCAGAAACTTCTTCACTCAAAGCAGGAGGATGTTGTCCTCTCTGCGCTGAGGACGCTGGTTGGGTTGTGCACTGGCCATCAGTCCAGAGTAAGTGGGATAAAGTTCTCTGAAGTTATTCTTTGCATCATCTTTAAAGTCATTTTTTAACAGGTATGCAAACTTGCATTTTCTGTCTTCTGAAACTTGAATCAAAGAGATGGTCCTCTTAGTTTCCTTCACTTTAAAGTCTGCTGTGACAGTTTATCAGGAGATGTTGATGTTTAGATCTACATCTGTGTCTGTTGAGAGACTGCACACTATGCCAGATGCACTTACCAGTTGCTTTGCCATTTTTTTTCTGCTGGCATCATCTATTTTACTAGACTATGGCCATAGTGAATGAGTTGGGGATGGAGCAGCTGTGTGCAGTAATGGGATCAGGAGCCTCCACTGTGTCTCTGGCTGCCTGCCACCTGCTGCAGGTGATGTTTGAGGCTCTGATGGAAGGCATGAAAAAAGAGATCAGAGGAAAAGAGGAGGCTATACTCCCTGGTGAGTTTGGATGATGACCATGTTTATATTGGATTTGGATACACATGAAAGATGACCTGTAACAATGTGTTTTTGTGTGTGTGCATCAGTTTTCTGTCCCGGGCTTTTAACGGTAATTGACATTATGAATACTACACAGAACCCTCCAAGGAGCTACGCTCAATGCTACGGCACCTCTTGGAAATGATGCCAGCATCTAAAGTGTCTGGGCCGGGCAGAGACAGCGCCATCAACCTGCTGGTCAAACAGGTTCCCCGCAAGTCCTTGAAAAACCCCGATAACTCCCTCACATTATGGGTGATAGACCAGGGTATGAAACGCACCTGCACACAGAATTTCTCATATTTCTATGATATGATGGATACGAAACAGACACGGACCTTCTGCCATGCATGGATCTTTATGTTTATCATTACAGCTGTACTACCATTGGAGGGAAAATAGAGTGTTTCCTCTACTGGCTTCAGCTACTACTGTCTCATTTTATACGCTGTGTCACCAGTTTTATCTGACAGGGTTGCAGACAGATTAATGAACTAAATTCCTCCTGCAGGGCTGAAGAAAATCCTGGAAGTGGCTGGGACGGTTACTGAGCTCTCAGAAGGACCACCTCTGACAGACAACTCCCACATGAGCTGCTCTGTCCTGCTAAGCAAACTCTATGATGACCTAAAGAGCGACAAAGAGAGGGAGAACTTCAACAAACTGTGTGAAGAATATGTACAGTGAGTTGACCGCTGAAGTGTGTTAGCAATTTCCAAAGTGTCTGCCCACTTCAGCTGCTTGATACTGCAATAACGTCTTCTCATTACAGACTGTAAGTCAGAAAGTAGCATTTTTCACCAGCTTTCTAACTGATGTTTATCTGTGTAGGCAACACTTCAGTCGAGCAGGCCTAGAAGGCAAGCTGCGCGCCATCCAGACTGTGTCAGTGCTCCTTCAAGGACCGAGCGACGTGGGCAATAGGACTCTGGAGATGTCAGGGATGATGGATGCAGTGATCTCCCTATGTGCCTCCGAAGATATAACTCACCAGCAAGTGGCGGTGGAGGCTCTCATCCATGCTGCAGGCAAGGCCAAGAGAGCCTCCTTCATCACAGCCAATGGCGTGGCGCTTCTGAAGGACCTCTACAAGAAGAGCGAGAATGACAGGATACGTGTGAGAGCGCTGGTGGTAAGTGCTGCAGCAAAGCCAGAGTATTTCATTTAAACAGCTGGAGAAAAGAGCTAATCTGAATAAAGTTATATAAACTATGGTTTCTGATGGTTATTTTTCAGGGTTTGTGCAAGCTTGGATCAGCAGGAGGGACAGATTTCAGCATGAAGCAGTTTGCAGAGGGATCCACTCTAAAGCTCGCCAAGCAGTGCAGGAAGTATGTTCGCCTGCAGGCAATCCCAAATTGGCTAGAAATAAAGAAGTGTCATGTTTTATCCACAATATCTCATGATGTGATTTTAGGGAGTGGTTTCTTGAATTTGAAATAAGAAGCAAGCTGTCTGTTTGTCTTTTAGGTGGCTGTGTAATGAGTCTCTGCCTCCAGCGTCCCGTCGGTGGTCCGTGGAAGGCCTCGCCTACCTCACCTTTGATGCAGATGTGAAGGAAGACTTAGTGGAAGACAAAAATGCTCTGCTGGCCATGTGTGACCTAGCAAAGGTTTGATTGATGAGCATGATTGCTGATTTTCTGCTTTTTTTTTGCTTAGTGATTATTGTGGTATTTATTTCTATTTAGTATATGAAACCTTTACTGTGAGAATGCAAATACTTTCACAGTCTCACCCTGTATGGGCTAAACAACCTTGTTTTTTTTCCTTTGTGTTCCTGCAGTCTGAAGATAAGACGGTGCTCTTTGCTGTGGGATCCACATTAGTGAATTGCACCAACAGCTACGATGTGGAGAAGCCAGACCCTCAGATGGTGGAGCTGGCCAAGTATGCAAAGCAGCACGTGCCTGAGGAACATCCCAAGGTAGTGTTTAAAAGTTTTTCATGCAGAGCCAACAACACTCAATAATTTTACAATGTTGCGCAGTAGCTCTACTGCTTGGCTGTTTTGCATCAACCAGTCTGTCTTTTCATGTGTCAGGATGCACCTTCCTATGTGGAGAAAAGACTGGTGAAGCTGCTGGAGGCTGGTGTGGTGTCTGCGTTGGTGTGTATGGTCAAACAGGAGAGTCCTGCCCTCACTGAGGCTTGTAAGGAGTGTTTTGCCAGGTAGGAGAAATGGCAGTAAGTTTTCTCCACTCACTGTTCTCTCTGAGGATTTTTTGCTAAAGCCATTTCTCACGGCAGGGTCTTCTTGGCTTTGGTGGAACGACAGGAAGACAGAGGCACAGTGGTGGCGCAGGGTGGAGGGAAGGTAGAAGAGCACTGAGATAAACAAACTTAGCCTGCATACTGTTTTTAACACCTTGCTTTGGGAAGTGGACATAATTTATGCTTACTGTTCCTACTCAGGCTTTGATCCCGCTGGCATCTGACAACACAGATGCAGGTAAAATCAAAGCAGCACAAGCCCTGGCAAAAATAACCATCACATCTAACCCAGAGATTGCCTTCCCAGGAGAAAGGGTGAGATCTTAATGCTGTATAAAACCTCTTCAAACCCTAACCCCAGTTAAGAAAGAAACTTTTCCCAGTTAACCTTGTCGCACTTTTTGTTGTCAGATCTATGAGACGGTGCGCCCACTTGTCAGTCTTCTGAGTCTTGAATGCACCCTGCTGCAGAACTTCGAGGCACTCATGGCTCTCACCAACCTGGCCGGCATCAGTGAGAGACTCAGGTTGGCCACTAGGGGGAAGTCTCTCCTCAGAATAATTGTACAAATGACTGTCAGTGGTGACATGACATGTTACAGAAGTTTTGAAACTTCTGGAAACCAGACTACAGACTAGAGCAAATTGTTTTACTGTAGAAAATTTGAAAAATCTGCTTTCCTAATAGCAAATAGCAGCATTTAATTAATATAGTCACAGATTTTTTTGGTAATATGTCTGGGAAAATTATAAACTAGAAATGAAAAAAGCAGAGGAAATATTCATACTATTTTTATGACTTCGGTGGCAAGTAAACCACAGGTATATTAAAAAAAAAGAAAAAAAAAAAGGATGAATATTTTCCTAGCTTTTTTCATTTCTAGCTAATAACTTCCCTGAACATATAACCATAAAAAAGCTTGGAAAATATTCATCCTTTTTTCTTTTTTCTTTTTTTAAAAATGACTTTTGGGGGCAAGTAGACCACAGGTAGCAGCACCGTAACCACTATTGCCTCACAGCAAGAAGCTCCTTGGCTGGACTGTAATGTTAAAAAAAAACTTTTTCAAAGCTGTGTAATAATTTGACTGTGTTACTGCTGTTTTACATAGCTGAGGTCATGTCCTTTCAGTGTAAAGGCATACATCCTGTGTTTGTCTATTATTGGTCTTGGATTTTAATAGGTCAAAGCTTTACACAGTCTTTGCTTTCAGGTTTAGAGTTTTTACCTACTTTTATGAAGTTTCTTTTCTTCTGACAAAACTGTTTTCTATCAGTGTAAAGAGTATCTGCTTTTATTGATGTTGTTTCTCAGACAAAAGATCATAAAGGAGAAGGCAGTCCCAAAAATTGAAGGCTATATGTTTGAGGAGCACGACCTGGTCCGAGCCTCTGCCACAGAGTGCATGTGTAATTTGGTTTTAAGCACAGAGGTAAGACGCATAGTCATACATGTTTGTATGGCACAAATGTGTTGACAAGTTGAATAAAAGTGACGGGCGTTTGGTGTGTCCTCAGGTGCAGAAACTGTACCTTGCCACAGGGAGCGATCGCCTGAAGCTGCTTGTGCTCTACAGCGGAGAGGACGACGAGAGGCTGCGGAAAGCTGCGGCGGGAACTCTGGCCATGCTGACCGCTGAGCTGCCTGAGATCTGCACCCGCATCCCCGAGACAGTAAGCACACACCCCTCAACTGTGCACTCACATACTAGACTGATTAATATTTCTATTTTAGCTCACACGACTCCCTGTTGTCCTCTTTTCTCTTAGACAACCCACTGGTTGGAGATTTTCCAAGCGCTGTTGCTCAGTGAAATATCGGACCTGCGTCACCGTGGAGTAGTCATAGTTCAAAACATGATGGAGGCAGACAAGAGTTTGGCCGAGACACTTATGGAGAGTGAAGCTTTGGAGATTCTTTCTGTCTTGGCGAAGGGAGGAGAGGGAACCCCAGAAGTTGTTTCTAAGGTAGCTCAGAACTGTCTGGATAAGGCTGTGGAGTACAGCATCATCAAAACCAGGGACTGAACCTGGAAAACACTGCTGCAGCGTGTGGACGTTTCTCCCGGCAATGTTAAAGTGCTTTAAGTGTTATGTGGGACCAGTGAAGTCATTTCACTTTTGCAGGAAGTCAGTTTTGGTCTGAGTAGGTGCAAGCTGATCCTGAAATGCTTGTGTGTCTTAACCAAAAAAACTGTGAAGAGATTTTAAAAAGAGACTGAAGAAAGTTGAATGAGAACCAGCTGATATTTTACCGAAGTGTTTTCTGACCAATGAGCTTTGATTGCTGTTCACATTGTTTTTCCACTGATTGTATTTATCTTAATTATACTCTACTGTGTTCCACGATAAGGCTATTCTGTATCGAACATTCTTCACTTAAGATTTCCATTCCTTGATATTTACAAATATTTTTATTTGCTTTATTGTGTTTTCAGCCTGAGTACAGGGTATCACTTGTCAATAACACAAGGAAAAGAATGCATTCCTGGCTCAAATATTAGATAAGCCCGATTTATTTTTTGACAGCAAAAGATTTTTTGTAAGACTACTTGCATTTTTAAATCTTTGTGAGAGAACATCTAATGTTACTGTCAGTCACACTGTTATTTTTGATCACAGTGGTTTAGTGATTCTGCCCCATTGATCATAATGATCTTAAAGATGGCACAATAATTCCTCTGAAGCCTCAATTCACGCATCTACTTAAAATCACTGTACTTCTCTGTCATTCCTGACACTGAAATTGCCAAGTCAAAAGTGAATGTTTTTTTCTATCTTCCACTGTGTATCAGCTGAAAAATCTTCTGTAGAAATTCTGATATGTAAAAATCTGACACATGTAACTGCCCTCTAGTGGATCATCAGTGCAACACAGGAAGCCCAGGTCTTCTATTTGCCAAATCCTACAAACTAGAACAATTTAACTAACTAACCCAACTGAGATAATTTGCCATTTAAGACGTATGTATCATGATCCATGCAACAATACATATATGTAAACTAATTCTGTTATTCTTTAAGTCAAGAGGTTCAATGACCTCTTCCAATTAAAATAGGTAAAAAAATTTAAGATGAGTGTTACTTTACAGGTTTAGGATGTTTGGTCCACTCAGTCAACTGTCATTTAATTATGAAAGATACCATAACAAAAGTTTGTTTAAACATCTATATAAAGTAAATTAAACACATATTGGACAGTAATGGTTCAAATGCCAATGTCCTCTATTACAAGTTTATCAATTTTCCCTTAGTTACAGTGAGCCCACAGCATGAAACTGGCTCAGATGGTCTCTGCTCTAGGTGTCATAAAGTCTAAACCCAGTAAACAGCATTGTTGGGCTCTTGCATCTTCGGCTCACTTATTTAATCTGAGCATGCAGCTAGTGTCAATTAAAGTCCGAAAGGGTTCAGTGAACACTGAAGTAGCCCATGCTGTTCATATGAAGTCTGGAAATTAGACATTATTTTGGCTTTGTCTTACTCATTTTATTCACACTGAACAACAAACAGCAAACCGCATTCATAAATCGTTGTAAGGTTCATATTTGATCAATTCAAGCCAAAGCAAACATCGACTCGGACAGGCTGTCCACTGTTAAAGCCTGAATGACAAATAATGATGTGAAGAATAGTGGAACAAATAATACACACTGGTGCAGTGAAGAAAATGGCTACCAAGGATTTCCTAGCTAGTGTATCACAAGTTGTACTAGTTTAAAAGATTTATGAACATTAAGGACAGGTCCAGAACAACTTTGAGGGTTATGCCACATCACATATGAGGTTAAAGGTTTAAGTCTTTCCTGAAATGCAAATTGATGGCATAGATCCCTGACTTAACCAAAATATCTGGTGGATAAGAAGAACCCCAGCAAGCAACATGTCGTTGGGAACAGATCTATTTGGTTTTTACGCCTCTCTAAACTCAGTGCACATTACATTTCTTGCTTAGCACGACAGTGCTGGTCAAACACTCATTTTCAATAAAACCGGAAAAAAAACCAACATGATTGTAACTCAACGTAGTTATCCTCAATAGCGGGGGATTTTTCTCTAGGATTTATGATGATTGCAATCTGGTGATATTCTGGGCCAGACCGAGACTAGTTATGATATGACCTGATCTGGCCCCGACTGGGCTCACATTGATTGGTCCGGGTCTGTCCGTGCTGGCTGAGAACTGTATTCTTTCAAGGGAAAAAACAAAGTGATTTTGTTTGGCCAAGACATTTCAAATGTGAAATTGTTAAAAAAGGGGTTCTTGAAATGGAAACTCTGTAGCCTCCTGTACAGAAGCAGTACATGAGCAATAGTGGTTGTTGAAAGCTTTACTTGGATAATGCTAATTTTTCCTTATGTCTTAGCGAACATAGTTTGTACATTATGCTTGGCTGGCATGCTCAAGCTTCTCAGTCATTGTTATTAAGGAAGCTGCTGTTAACAAAAAGACAATTTGAGCTCAGCTGACCTGCCACAAGTAATTGAAATTTCTCTCCAATAAAAGGTTAAAATTCCCCTTTTTTGTCTCAACCCCGCTTGTCTCTGTAATCTCCATTTCCTTTTGCTCTAGTCTTACACACACACACACACACACACACACGCACACACAGACTTCAAATGAATGGACAGGTCCTTTGCTGTGTAGTTGAAGTTTCTTAATGCTGTTCAAATAAGGGTCATCCCTAAAAATGTCCCAGAGGTCTAAACAAAGGCTATGAATGAATCTTTCCCTCTGCCCAGTTGTGCCTTTTAACTGCAATGCAGGGCCAGCCAGACTGGATATCACATTCAAAGCATGTAACAGAAAGAAAGAGCAGGAGCACAGCAGAACGAAGACAAACAAAACTGCATGACTGAAACAAAAGGGGAGAGAGACAGCACACTAACATCAAGGACAGCGTACAGCTATCAAATGTATGCAACAGTTTATGTTTGGGTTTATGTGCTTCCACCTGCCAATCTATCAAAGCGCTCCTTCTTGACGAAACGATCACAACAACCTTTGCAGGGCGTTAGGTGATAGCAAATATGAGATGGAAAAGTATTGTTACTGAAATTTCTTTCTACGGTCACAGCTCTTCAAGTTCTTCCAAACTTTGGGGGCTTTGATATGAAAAGACTTAAAATAGTCATAACTTCTCTCAGACTGTAAGGGTATTTCCACACTACCTTCACCAGATATGAAAAGACTATGGAATGGAATGTAAACAGGATTCAAATAAGGATAACCACATTTCTGGGCATTTTGGGGTGAAGATGTCATTGTTAATACGCCTTGAATCTTTGGTAATCTCATGATTCAACTCAATTTCAAGTCTTAATGCCTCGATTTAATTCAAGGCCGATTTTCAGTTCAAACGGATCCTCGATTCAAAACCGATTCTTGATTGCATGAATGCAAAAGGAAGCACTATTTTCACGTGCTTGCTCCAGTTTACTGTGTGTCAAACCAGTCACTGCTGCAGTCCACTGAAATACAATGTGAAACATAGCACATAGTAATTTTTTCCACTCCCGCCTGAGGTAATGATAATGATTGAACTTTTCCAGCTTACTGTTATGGGTCACTCTGCAGCCACAGCAACCACTGAAAATACAACAAGAAAAACAAAGCAGGAGCTAAGAGAGCCTCTTTACAGCTGACGCTTTGACTTGTCAAAGCAGGACCAGCCAGGTGTACATAATAAACCTTAACCACGGCGCCATTCCATTAAGTGTCCCAGTGAGCTATACCAATAAATGAGCAGGGCCCTGGAACTGGCCCAACTAAATGAAATGCACTCATCATTAATGTTCTCAATTGCATTTGCGCTTTTTCTGTTTTGACAAGTGAAAAAATCCACAGTGAAAATGGTATATTTTCCTGGATTCTTTAAATTGTCAGGCAGCAGCATCAGCTTGGTCTGATGTGGGCAATAAACAATGCTGATGATTAGTCAGATTTTGATCTGGAGTCACACTGGGCTGCCAAATTACACAGCGCTGCGTAGTGACAGATGAAATGGTAACAGCTTGCTGCCTGAAAACATGTTACGTGCACATGAGTAAACACACTTGCATGCGTGCCAGAGTGGGTAAATCCTCACAGAAATGGTCAGAGAGTGATCGTCCTCTGTAGCATGTCATGTTCAACCATGTGTGACTACATTCTCCTACTATAAAGCCTGGATCTTGACCCTGTGTTTACAGAGCGTAACAATTCCACATCAAGTCCCAGGAGAACAAGAAAACGAACACAGCAGGAGAATTAGGTAAAATGTGAGATGGCTGTCAGTCTAATGTTGTCTAGCATTAATCTGTTACCACAGCATGCACGTAATCATACTATGAACAGTCTTTTAGAGCCAAAATAAGTTTTTTTAAAAACCACTCTTTTTTTTTTTTAAGCTTTACCTTTACCTTTGTCGTGGACCAAGCTGTCAAAGCACAAAGACCACAGGTTTTAAGTTTTTTTAAAAAAAGAAGAAAAAAGGTGGCTTTATTTTTCCTAAAAAAAGTAAATTCTACTAATAATTCTACACCTGGACAGGGACAACAGATGAAAACTAGCCTCTTGGCTAATTCTGGCATATTTACGGTGATGTTCATTAAATATGCACTGTCCCTGAGAAACAAACTCAATAAATAAATAAATAAATAAATCTTACAAAGCAAACAACTTAAGGTGGCAAAGCTGAAGTTACAGGGCCCTTAAAAGAGGTCAGCTAAACATAACTCTACCAAAACCAGAGGCTAACAAAACCAGACGTGAACTCAAATTAACAGACCTAACAGAATGAGATGCTTGAGTAACTTATATACTGGCTGATCAGACCAAATTAAACACACATGGGGAGAACTGACCAAGCAATAGCTTAAACTGGCACAAAAAAACCCAAATCCCCCTCATGATGTCAGAGCTCGTAGTCTGGTCCATAGAATGGTCTTCTGTATAAAGCCAGACTCCGCCCTCAGCCTCATCCTTTGCCCAACTCTAACCAGGAAGTGCTCATGCTTCAGGTAACTTTTGTGTGGCTGTGGGCACGGCCATCACATAAAGGCAAAGACTTCTTGTAAAGCTTTTTTTTGTTTGTTTTCACTCAACCATCAGGATGCCCAGTTTGAATGCAAAATGTATTG
>JAPXVT010000025.1:13825379-13836991 GCA_029823135.1 Acanthurus reversus
ATGGCAGTACTCTTTCCATACCTGTATTCTGCAAACACTCTGAATTGATAGGCACTCCCTGTCCTCAGCTTGGTGACTTTGATTGTGGTTCTTACTGTTGTAGCAGACACAGTCTGCCATTCTGTACTTGCGGTTTCCCGTTTTTCCACAATGTAGTTGTCTAGCTCACAGCCTCCTGTGTATTGTGGTGGCTCCCAGGAGATTGTTACGTAGTCAGAACTGATCTCATCAACCCTCACAGGCCCTGTCGGGGGGTCTGGCTTTTCTAAGACAACCACAGTGATTTCTCCTGTGTATTTTCCACAACTGTTGCTTGCTGTGATAGAATATTGACCAAAGTGCTCCCTGGCACCATGTCTGATATGAAGAACTGTTAATGATGATGTATTTGAAATCTCTAACCTTGATGTCTCTTTGACTGCCTGACCATCTTTTTGCCATTCAATCTTTGGTGCTGGGTGTCCAGCGACTGGAATCTCTACTTTCAGTTCTTCACCATTCTTGACAGTAAATGTGCTAAAAGTTATCTGAAGTTTTGGCTTAACAGCATTTCCCTCATCTGTAACAGGGTCAGGTTGGACATTAGGGTTGTGTTCTCTTCTCTCTGCAGAAGTGGCAGGCTGACCTGGTGTAAGGAAAGAAGAGCATTAAGTCAGCAGACATTGGATGGGATAACCTCATAGGGTCACAGTCATAAAAGATTCTATGGCCCTTGTCTTTTTTTAAATGTATTTCAATAAACACAATTTGTTGAATAGGTCTATATACAAAGCAACTATTTTACACGGATTTTAGTTTATTGTGTACTCTAACATTTTTGCTTCAAAAAAGAAATATATATCAGGACATACTGTATGTTAAGTATGTCATAACAAAATATGTTAATAGGTTAATTTTGAAATACTTTTTATATAGGCTTATGTAAGCATGAATTGTATTCTATGCCACTGGTTACAAAGAAAATTATTTATATTCACAATCTAGAGACAGTTATAGGATGAATGCATGGCATACCTTGGACAGAGCCTTTGTAGGGTGCAGCCTTTGCTGTGAGCTCTGCATTACTATCCGGTGTCATATTTCTATTTGGAGTGTGAGCTTTATCCTCTGCCTTTTTTCCCATCTGCAAAAGAAAACGGTACAAAACTGTCAAATAAAATGAAATTAAATACAGGCTACCACAAAGGTGGCAACACAGACATCACTTTTTTTGTTTGTTTATTTTAAGAAAAAATTTTATGTTTTTATAGACCGTAGCTTTAAGACCACAGGGAAATTACTTAAATATTTAGCCATAATAGGATTTTGAGTAGGGTTGGAAATATGGCCAAAATCATATGTCACACTATTTTTGACCAAATAACTCGATAGTGATACTACGATAATTTTATAAAGACGTCTTTAGGTGCTTTCACAAAATATAACACATAGTATTTTTGACTAGAAATCATCAGTAATGTAGATATTATGAATTGGGGGGAAATAGAACAAACCTGTGTTCAAACCTGTGACAAATAATGACATAATAGCGATATAGAAAGAGATATCTAGTTTTAGGCTAAAGCTGACATGTAGGCTTTCTTACTGAGTGTGATGTGTGGGTAATAGAAACTCCTGGTGTTTAAAATAACTTCAGGCACGGCACACCAGGCTGCCATCTGTTTCTACCAAACAGACAAGAATCTCTTATTATCTTACTTCTACAGTTTTCAGGTTTAAAACGCAGTAAGGAAAGATCATTATTTTAAAAGTAATTCCTATGAGCCCCAGCTCTTTCTGTGAGCTTCAGTGACTTTTAAGATATTATATAACATTTCCAAACACAATTGTACTTACGTCGTTGTTGCTGGCTTCCATTCTTTCTCTTACTTGTCCTTATTGATGTCAGTGAATCGTGAATTCAGTTAATACGCAGTTACTGTGTTGAGGACCAAAACTCTGTGACAGACACAGCTCTGCCAATCACTGTCTGCTTTATCTCCAAAAGCCTGCAGTGACTAAAATAACCATGATGTCTGATTGGACATCTGCTCATTCTTTCAAAGTAGGCTACATGTGTCAGCTGGGAAAAACTAGAAGGTTGCTCAGCAGTAAAGTATTGCACTCATACTGTTCAGCTACAAATGGGATTTATTGCTTTACATCTTGGAAACACTTTTTCCTTCTCTCTCTCTCTTTTGTATGTCCACTGTGGTGGCTTTGGTCACATTTGAGCACATATTAAGAAAACAAAAGCCTTTTTGAACAAATGGAGCAAGCAAAGTGATGTTATATGATCTAGTGTGTTGATATGGCGTAAAGTCAACTGCAGCCCATGTTTATTGTTTCATGCTTATTAGCTTGTAAGAAGTCATTTGCCTGCTATCTCCAAGTGAAATCATCATTTCCATTCATAAAAGCAGTACCAAAAGGTAGTTTATCAAAATACAAACTTGTTAAAAACGTGTTTGCACTGTTTTAAATGTCTGTGTTTTTTATGTGGTAATTCCAAGATTATGTAAATTAATTATTATTTAGGTACATTTATTCTGAAAAAATTAACCGGAAATGTACAAAAAAAATACCGACGTGGAAGAGGAACACGGAAACTTGCTAGGCTAACGAGGCTAACATGCAGGTGCTAGGTGAAGACAGGAATGAAAGACAAAAAATGCGACTTAAATGTAAATTAGTCTTACATTTTTAAAGGCGTTTAATTTGTAAATGCGGACTTTGACACGGTGATATAGAGACAAAATAAAAGGTGAGTAAAGTTACACATTAAAAGAGACCAACTCATGCTTTTGTCATGGGCATAAAATCAATGAGACACTCACAAGTTGGATATTTATTTCTCAGAACAGTGTAAACTAAGGCCTGTATGCCTGTATTATTAATATAAATTGAGTGGTTGCTTGGTGTGCCTTTAGATTTGGCTATTCTGTCACAAACCTTTGTCAGTGTGAGTGTGTTTCTGCTCTCCTTTCCTTGTCTGCTGTAATAATAAACATGTCAATTTTTGGATGAAGCACAGATTTCTTAATTACCGTAATTTATTAATCAATTTATCAATAAAATCATTAGTAAACTTAGCAGTAATCACTATTTGTAGCCCTAATATTCACAGTCTTCACATGTAACCAAGCTGTCAGTCTGATGATTCAGCATGATGACATGTAACTGACTATGGTGAACGGTATTGTCAACAGATCCAACCACGATGCTCCAGCTTGTGTTCAGCAGCCAGGACTTTGTCACGGATGTGCGTCGGAGCCGTGGAAACAGTCTTGGGATGGCCTCAACAGCAACAAAGTTTGACGCAGTCATCAAAGCCGGCTGGACAGACAGGATGGACAGGGGGCTCTTTCGCTACCACCTGGGTGATTTACAAACGCGCATCCTGCCGGGCCGCCATGGCTATGTGGCCCAGCTGAATATTCAAAGAGCAATAGAGAGGAGAAAGCCTCAGGAGATACTGAGCATTCAGCAGGAGTTCAATGCCAAACAGTTTAATTTTAACAAAATCAATCCAGAAGAAATCATATGTGAGATGATAGAGGACACCAAGGGAGAGACTGGAGAGGAACATTTGCATCAGCGTTTCAGGATGGTGGTGCTGGTCAATGTCAGCCCTTTGGAGTTCGGACATTGCCTCTTTGTTCCAGATCCTTCACAGTGTTTCCCACAGGTCCTGACGAAGTTCGCCATCCAGGCTGGTATTCAGTCTGTGCTCTTGAGTGCCGATCCTGGCTTCCGTGTGGGTTTTAACAGTCTTGGAGCATTTGCATCTGTCAATCACTTACACCTGCATGGGTATTATCTGAACCGTGAGCTCAAGCTAGAATCTTTGCCAGCCAAGTCGCTAGTTCCTGAAAAGGGGTTTTATCGCTTGTTGGACTTTCATAGAGGCTTTTTGTTTTACACAGAATCAGAGTCGGTGGAGAAAGTTGCCAGAGCCATCTGTCAAGTCACAGACTTTCTTGTGGACAGTAATATTGCTCACAACCTGTTCATGAGTAGAGGATGTCAGCCCTGTGATCGCATAGAAAACGGAGAGCATGACGGTTCAAGGAATGGCGTTCGTATCGCAGTATGGCCCAGAATATCATGCTTTGGCATCAAGGAGGAGTCTGCCTTCAATGTTGCTCTCTGTGAGCTGGCTGGACATTTACCGTTTAAGAACAAGAGAGACTATGAGCTCGCTACAGAGAAAGATGTGACAGATATCATCCAGAGGTGGCTTCTGCCTGATGCAGAGTTTCAAAGGTTGGAAGAGCAGCTGACTCATCATTTGATGCGTTCATAATATGGACATCTATTTTGGTGACATCAGTTAAGAAAACACCTGATTCACGCAAGATTTTACTTTAGGTGCTCGGCTGAGTGTCCTTTCCTGCCACTGACTTGAATCTAAAATTAGACATGCACAAAAATACTACATATATTTATCTGTAAGAATGTGTATTTAATGGAGGGGTTGTATTTAAACTGGTTTAAAATAAAATGCCAAAAGCATTTTCTTAAAAAAGAACAACAACAACAAAAACGTTCAAGTTGTGCATGTATTTATTTCGTGGGTTTCTCTCTTCATGCCAACACATTTAACTCGTCAAAGCAGAAGCACAAGTGTTATTAATAGCAGTTTAAATGGCTGCATTCCAACTCAGTGTACCACCTTAAAGGACCAGTGTGTAGGATTTAGTGGCATCTGGTGTTGAAGTTGCAGACTGCATGATTAAATGTTTACTGATGAAGAGGCAAAAGGAACGAAGACCAGGGCCACAACAGTCACACTGATGTCAATAGATGCGAGTCTAAAGGTCAGTGGTCATTATAAGACAATGCACAAAATAGCATGACAATGTATGAGATATTTAAAACTGACAGTTACTAATGCTGACGTGTGTATGTGAAATAGAGCCATCTGAGCTAAAGTTGAAATAAAAAAAAAAAAGAAGATGATTCAGGCTATTTGTTCTAGTGTCAAAAACTGCTTCGTACTTGCTACAGAGTGCACTTTCTTCCTTCTGCACCTTTTTATTTGACACTCAAAATTTGACTGCTGCCAACCAACCACTATTTGCTCTGTGCACACCCACATCATCCAGAGTTGAGGTTTAATCAGCTACAGTAACTGAAAACACCTGTGTGGGTTGCTGTGTGGTTGTGTCAGCAAGCTGTTCTAGAGGTTAGTTTTACTTCAGCCACGGTTGATCTCCTCAACGGAAAACGTTTTGACATTTCACAGCAGGGAAAGCACAGGTGTGAATAACAAAATGAATCATGACTGGCTCAGAGTCCCTTTATTGTGCGTGCAGGCTCACTGTCACATTGTTATGACTTACTGACAGTAGTAACACCTGTTTATTTCCTGCTATGACAAGGCCAAGTAACTGCTGTAAAAAAAATAATAAAAGGCCTATAAACCAGCGCTCTGTAGACATCACCTCACACATTTTATGCATGTTATGGAAATTCACTGTTAATTTCCATTGGGATGTTTTATGTAACTACTCACTGACCCATGTTGCCTCAAACAATGTACAGCTGGCAGTTGAACAAGTAAAATTATGCCTCTGTGTCTCAGGAGTGTTGAAGGTTAGAGTAGTGGGCCTGTGATTGGAAGATCCTCAATTTGGGTTAGGAAAAAAGCAAAATGGTCCAGATGTTATTGTGTGTTGCTGTGTGATTGTTGTACAGTACAGTAGGCTACTGTACTGTACATTGTACAGTCATCCCAGCTGCAGAGAGTCAGGCTCTCAGAAGAACTTCCTTGAGTTAATAAAGTTTGGGGAAAAAAAGATGAAATCCTCTTGAAATGAAAGCATAGATAATACTTGTAATGTTTTATTTCTTTAACATCCCAACAAAAATGACACGACATGTCTTTTTCTTATTCTGAAGGCAATATTAAGACATTAAAGTGGCATCAAAGTCTGACAGTGGTGTTCAGATCAAAGAGGGATCAACTCTACACATCATCCCTGTAGAGCTCATCATCTCCCAGAGTTACATCACCAAGGCAGCAGTGCTGAACCGAGCAGCAAGATCAATCAGCATAAATACCCACTCACTCGTTTTAATGAGGTCCCCCACGGTGAGCACACAGTCAGTGCACTCATCTATTGTTTACATTTAGCTGCTTACGTGCTCACTTTCTCCTCGTGAAACCATGATTGAATTCATTATTTTCTTTTGCAGTTTGCCTTAGTGAACTGATTTCACCGGTCATAATGTCATTGATCTGATCTGTGGTACATTTCTGTGTCCAGGATGATGACGGTCAAAGCACAAAATATTCCAGTTTATGGTAACATTCCATGTAGCACTAAAAAAAAATCATTATGGGATGCACTAGCAGCTCAGTTGGTAGAGGCTGTGTCCTTGCTGCAGCAGCCACGTGTTCGATTCCATCCTGTGGCCCTTTGCTGCATGTCATTCCCTCTCCCTCTCTCTCTCTCCCCCATTTCCTGCCTGATTATTCAGCAGTCCTTTTGAGAATAAAGGCACAAGACCCAAAAAGTATCTAAAAAAATAAAAAAACTTGTTTGTTTTTTTATGATGTCTAGTCTATTCTGTGCATTAAGTGGTTAAAAATGTGCATTTGGACAGATGTCTGTGACAGAAGATATGTTTGAGAACGTCCTTCATCATTCAGTCATGTAGCCAGTCAGTGTCTGGTCATACGCAGGAGAACCACGCATAGATTGTTTGTTGACTGCAAATATGGTTCATGCTGTGTCTGCTGGGTAAATATTGTGACCTCAACAGTGATAACTCAAATACACCTACCTTAAGCTCACACATGCTGTTCATGTAAAATTATACATTTATGACGATCTGTAACTAAATAAGGAAGCAGGCGATCACAATAAAAATGCTCAAAACTCCTGCATGTCTTGTCAGCCTTCTTCATTTAAGCAATATCACACGTGAGGGAGTGCTGTTGTACTGAATATCGTCACTGGTGTGATGCGGTTGTAGGCACAAGGCTGCAGCATGACCTTGAGTGTGATATTGCTTTTAAACAACAGTTCCACAAACGCCATTTAGTTGACAGTAATAAACAAAAAACAGATTATGATTTGTTTGTTAATTTAATCATTTATTTGGCTCTTCCAGCACAAAGTGTTTTGCAACAGGACTGCTACAGAATCAACATGTTCCTGCACATTAGCTTACTTTATAAGTTAGTAAGCCCATAACTTTACTTTGTTGTTTGCTTCTTTCCTTCTTTTTGTCTTTCTCTGTAGACGATCTGGAAAAATGTCCACCTTTATGGTGCAGTTTGTTACAAAGTAACCTAGCAACCGACAATAGTGATTAGAACACCTGTTAAGGGGAGTAATACATGAAGTCACGGTGCTGTTGTACTCTATATCAGCACGAATAGAATGCCTCTTGTCAAATCTAATAGCTTGATATGAACTAACTGTTGAATAATACAAATTATTACTATTATTATTATCATGTTATAATAATACTGGGTTTGGTTAGATAGAATATTTTAATGACACCTCATAGTAAGGATTGCTAGTGACATTAGATACTTAAACACCTTTTACATTTTTTTTGTCTTTATGGTGATGCATCATAGAGTGGGCTACACAGGCCTGGCACCAGGATAAAATGTCTGAGGGGGCTGTTAAAAACTCTGAAGGGGTAATTTTTTTCCCATGATAAAAATTGATAAAAATAATTATTTACCCCTGCATTGTCCCCAAAATGGCTAAACAATTGAGGAATAAGGCTACTGTTTCGAAGTTAGAAACATTTATTAACCAAGCACAAAAACCTAGAACCTAGAGTGCCAAATATACTGTAGTTTGAGTTTATGAACGGGTCTAAATCAGCAATGACAGGCACATTGAAACAGCTGGAGCTTGCAGGGGCATTCTCTCTCCCCCTCTCCGTTGACTGTCCCTTCCTTACTCAAACAGAAGGGGCAAAAATTACAAGTAGGGGGGTAAAGCCCCCTTTTGCGCCCTTGAGGTGCCGGGTCCGGGGCTACATGGGTTTCATTGGTGTCATAATGCATGATTTCTGGGCCTTTGGTTTCAAATTATTCAAATAAGTGAATTGCGCGTACAACTTTGCCTAATGCAGACTTGTTCTGGCTAAAGTTTACATTTCCTCATTTGGTTTATTTTGGTGGAACAGAGATAAATAAGGCAGTTACACATGTACAAATTAGACTTGTAGACTTGTCTGTTAAGTTCTTGAATTGGGAAAATATTAATTTGCCTTAGTTATTAATATTCAATACATTAAGTGTGCATTATTAAGATAAATGTCTAATATAGGTGGTTTAAGGCAGTCTTGTCCTCTAGTCCTCACAGTGTCACCAGAGGCTGTAACGGAAACAACTATGTGACATTTAGAAGCTGCTGTACTTTCTGAAGCCATGTGACACACCACGCCAGTAAGGCGACAGGACTCTGATTCAGAGAGCAAGTGAAAACTCTGAGTTTTCCATCTCAGGGCTGGTCAAGTCAGAGGTCAGGGGGAAAGACAGGGTTTGTTAAAGCTGCTCTGTCAAATAGCCCCCGGGACAGGTGGGTGCGGATCATCTTTACTATTTACATTTGGCAGTCCACGTGTATACATTCTTTTCACCTGTCAATGTTATGTAATGCAAAGGGAACAGAGACTGTTTAGCTTGGCTTGTGTAGCGTGACCATATGGGACTGAGACAGTAACAAAAACATGAAAACAGTCGTGACCAGTTAGGGGGGAGCTGCTGAGAAGTCACTATATTATGTGTATGTACAGAGAGATTATGTATACAAGGATTGTGTTCAAGTCTTTAATTTTCAAAGGAATAACTTTGAAACTTTGGAAAAACACTTACTAAAACACAACTAAAACAACATTTATACAGCACGCACATTTGAAGCTAGAGCTAGCAGTCGGTTAGCTTTGTCTACTTTAGCATTGAAACTTGGAATAGAAAGAAAGAGAGTCTGTCTCTGTTCAAAAGTAACAAAAGCTACCTTCCCTCCTGCATCTCTCAAGTTTATTAACATGTCATATTTTACCAGTTTCTCCAATTATTTCTTGGTAACTACTCCTAATCAAGTAATAGTCCAGCACATAAGCCTCTCTAGATGCCAAATTTTGTTTTACTCTTTGGTTTTCATATGGATGGCATAAGGCTTAACATGTTAGTGAGCTGTAGGGATGTTAGTAAATAGATTTCTATTTACATCTCGATTTACCCTTTTTCCTTACGTTTTCTGTCTGTATGCCTAGCTAAACTACTGACTCCATCGACATATTTACTGTACAGCCATGAGATTAATACTGTATCAATCTAAATCCAAAAATGTAAATATATTCTTTGCAGGATAATCCCACCCTCCCATGTAAAACCACTATGTGAGAATGAAACAGTGGTTTGCGTTTCATCATGTTCAGCATCTCAGTCTGCTGAATCACATAGTTACTGATTGAGCTAACACTTTTACAGCACATTTATCTTCCAGCAATGCAAATTCTTATAAGAGACTGCAAATTTTTGTATTCTGCTTAATGTTAATTCAGTTTAATTGCACCAGTTTTAATTATAATCAGAATTTTTCCTAATTATGAGCACGTAAACACAAGACAAGGCTTATGACTGTTAAAATCTTCCCATGACAACAGCGCAGAAAAAAATAGACTTGAGTAGAAACCAACAACTTGACCCTTGTCTCCACCTTGAACCCTGTTGCTGTGATGGTTGACTCACTCAAACCTGTTGTGCATCTTTCTAATGGGGCCCAGCATGCATACACATTATTTACACTTGATGCTTCACAGAATCAGCCCTGCACAGAGGGGATGAGAACGTCACCACCCTCTGGGACAAGCTTCACCTGTCCGAAAAATATGACAAGCACAGAGTGTTAATGTTAAGGAAGGAGGTTCAATGGAAAAATATAAAAACCACACGATACTTTTTTCTTTCTTTCTTTTTCTTTTTTTTTTTTTGCTAGAATCCTGTATCATCCAACCAGAATAGTGTAATGACTCAATTTGTTAGAGGACGTCCCAGTGATTATGATCTTTCTCCCTTTTAAACGGGATAAAAGCATGTTACCTTTTTTTGGGAAAAAAAAAAAAGAAAAGAAAAGAAATAAAAGCATTAAGAATCAAGTAATGAAGCTTTTTCTAAATTCAGAAGTGTCACAAATAGTCCAAGTATGGAGGGAGTGTATGGTGGGAGGGTCTTTATATCAAAGCAAACAGCCATCTTCACGTGCCCAAGATGCTCAGGGCCTTAAAAGTGTCTGTTCACTTTGCAGAAGAGTTCACTTGAATCACTTTGCTGTGGAGCAGCTTTGACACCTTTGACAAGAAGCTTAGACAAAAAGATCCAAACATACCCGAAACAATGGGCTGCATTCAGAGCTTCAGGGAACTTTGTGACCGTCCAAAAAATACTAATGTACGTGTCAGTCTTCCAGCGGTTTGCTTTGTGTGGCAAACAGCCATGATAATCCTGTTTGGAGTTTTTATTCGATACAATGAAGAATCAGACGCTCACTGGACGGAGCACAGAAAAGCCAAAAATATATCAAGTGACATTGAGAATGACTTTTACTTCAGATATCCAAGTAAGTGGCTTCTTTCAGATTTTCTTTTTTTTCTCGTTCTCTTTTCTGAATGTGTAAAATCTCAATCATCACTTTTATTTTTTTTTTATTTGTTAATTTAGCAACTTGTAAATTTTACCGTGCTTACTGGAAACTACAATCATACCTAAGATATAACAGCTTTATTTTTATGCTTTGTATCCACATTATTGCACTTTTAGTTTTTTGTTTTCTCCCTTTATTAATTCTTTGCTCATAATAGTAAAATATGTTTCTACTTGAGTAACCAGCAATAGTTTTTTGACTGTGTTGATCAGGTTATTACTGCAATGCTGACAAGGATCTGACATCCACGGGTGCATATTTCCCCTTGGGTCTAACTCCCTTAAGCTTTTCCTCCAGTGTCTTTCCAAGCTGATGTGTCCACATTTGCTTCTTTGTATGAATAAAATAATCCTTTATTCTGGCCATATATTTGTAGGTTGCCTGGAACTTGAGGTGTGTATGAGTGCATTGTCTGGGTGTGGTTGTACAGAACATTTCCCTTACAACCCAACAACCAGCGGTGTCGATGTCAGACTACCATGAAGCCATCTCAGATATGGTATTGGATGTCAGATGATAAGATTATTTCCTGACACGGTTTGCTGTCTCGGGACCTTTTTTCCGAATCTGACGCCTGTAATGTCTGAGGTCTTTCTTGTTTGTTAGGACAAGAAAAATACACTGTTGCAGATGTGAAATAGGAATGTGGCAGTTTGTTGCAAATTCTTCCATGCAAACTGTTTTTCTCAGTAGCAACCTGTTTTGCCCTGAGGTGTGCTGGACGGCCACAGTGTTCTGTGGTAAATGATACCGTCTGGTTCATGCTGCTATCCTGTTGTTGCCCAGTTACAGCGGATACTTAGAGTCTCACAGAGAAAAGGTTCAAACATTTTAATCTCATACAATAGATTAAGCTCTTTGTTACCACTTTGCTTGTATATGTGTGTGTGTGTGTGTATCATTTACCTTGTAAACAGCAGCTCGACTAAAAATCACATCTAATGTACTTCC
>JAPXVT010000025.1:15005366-15017529 GCA_029823135.1 Acanthurus reversus
TAGCTAAGCCATCACTGCTCAAGCACAATGATTACGCATTAGCGGAGAGGACACTATTTTTGGGAGGCATTGTGTGATTTAAAAGCTAACTGCAGAGTCATTTAGCTAATCCCCAAAGCGCTCCCAGGGAGATCAAACAGTGTGGATATGAAGCTTCTTCAGAATGAAGGTGTAGTTGAGAAAAGAGGAAATAGGAGAAGATGATGACGCTAATGATCAAACAACACATCATTTAACTGCAGCTGACCAGGGAGTTAATGTAAAAGGAGTCCAACGCAAACCACATACATGTTGTCTCAAGAAACTTCTTTTTTTTACTGCGGGCCTTTTACACTTAAGGGTTAACATCTAAGACAGATGGATAGATAGATATTGTTCTTAATGATAACTTTTAAGTGGAAAGAAATTAGCTGGTATAGATATATATTGGCCAATGATTTATTTTGACCAACGATCAACCCAGGATATTACCTTAGCTTAGCACAAGGACTGGAAGTACCTAGCCTGGCTCTTTTCAAAGCTAACAAAATAACAAAACTCAGGAGGTTACAAAGTGACATTATTACAGTTTAGTTCTTGCATGGATTAGCGAGTGAGCTTTACAGGTGACGGCGGCTGATTTCTTTGAATTTTCAGTCAGGCATCAGTGGGGAAGTCTCACTGGTTTGCTTTGGTTTGGAGTCGGTGACTTTCTTCAGGTAAACTCTGCCATCACAAGTTTCACTACATAATTAAATTTCTTTGTGAGCTTGGAGAAAAAGCTAACATGATTTAGTTGCCAATTCCCTGAAGCGATTCAGTCTAATTAACTTATTCTCTATCTGTGTTGGGCTTGTGCCTGTGTGTGTGTGTGTGTGTACTTGTACTTGTACTTGAGGGCGGAGAGGGGACATTTTTGAAAAGTTGGGACGTTTTGGCATTTCCTCACAACTTAAATGGGCTGTTTAATAGGGCTGCAACTAACGATTATTTTCATAATCAATTAATCTGACAATTATTTTTACGATTTATCGATAAATCATTTGTTCCATGAAATGTCAAAAAAGTGCTAAAAATGCGCATCTTAATTTCCAGGAGCCCAGTGTGATGTCTTCAAATTGCTTCTTTTGTCCAAACAACAGCCCAAAACACGAAGACTCCTCATTTATGATCAGAATGACAGAGAAGCATCCTCACAATTAAGAGGTTAAACTAGGAATTCTTTTCACTTTTTAAATTTTTTTAAGACTTAAACGATTAATCGACTGTCAAAATAGTTGGCGATTAATTTTCTGTCAATCGATTAATCGATTGTGTACGAATCGTACACGATTATGATTAGGCATTTAGTTGTGATAGTTAACATTAGGGAAAAGGGCCAGGGAATGCACTCTGTCAGTGAGGGTCCTCACAGGTATAAAGGTGGCCCGGTATACCTGTGTATATACATGTTTGTGTGAGCACATGTGTGAAAATGACTTTTAAGTGCTCCTGATATCAGCGCGCTGGGTTTCTCCCTGGTGCCACCCTGCCGTCCAATAAATTTTAAAGTGTGAAATGTCTTCCAAACATTGCTGCCCTCTCGGTGGACATGAGACGATATTTAATATGTTTGTCTGCAGCCTGTTTTGTCTTTTTAAGTCCTCGCACATCAGTGGATAAAAATAAGGACAATAAAGACGGGAGTAGTCTGTTCACCCTGTCGAGGGTGTCTGTGTGAAGGTGACCTCACTCCCCTCTGCCTTTGCCGAGCAATAAAAACTACTTAGTGTGCATTTCTTCCCTAACAGCAAATTCACAAAGCAGAGGCAGTGAGCTAAATCCATATAATCTCAATTGAAAATTCCCCTCTGAGTGCGCAGACTGCCTCGTGTTATTGTATTTATGCCTTCTGTTGCTGGCAGTCTGCTTTGATGCTCATTACTCGCTGTCTGTAACGCTGATATAAAGTAATATTCATTTCTTTCATCTCTCTTTCCCACCCAACGTGCACAAACACAGTAACAAATATATTTACAGACAGTCTGAGGAAGTCTCTATGGACGCACAATCACACCTCATACAACTGTTTATTTCCATTACCAACAATCTGGCAGAAAGTGAGAGATTTAATGGCATTTCAGAATGTAAGAGCAACTAAAGTGTACACTGTCTTGTGAGCTATTTTTCCCTATCATACACCACCATGACACTCAGACATCAGGATTTCATTGCACTGCTGTGAGGAGCTCATGTGAGCACATCTTCTCCCAACGCTTTGTGCACGTGTGAGTGACCACGCAGGCAGTGAGAGCTGCACTGTACCCTGTCAGGAGAAAATCTCAGAGATGCAATGAGTTGCTTGAAGTGACTCCAAATTTAGACGATCCCGCTCAAAGCTTCGACAGCTGATGTCTCTTCTTTTTGTTCTTCAACTTCTACTCACAAACGTGGGTCCAAAATAGAAAAGTGCTCTGATCCAGATATAGATTAGATGAGCACGAGACAAAAATGTAGTGCAAACAAAAATACTACTTGAGTTGCAAAGAAGACACAAAGGGGCCAGATTTTCAAAAGCAGCAGCATCCGATGTCGCAATTTAACGCACTGGTTATTTTAAACGAGCTGGTGCTGGAGTGAAAACCTGCAGGCCGGGCTATGGGGCCTCTTGACGCTGCAGTTCTGACATCTACCAGCAGGGGCACAAATAAAGGACCGCCAGAATAAATTTCTCCTCAGGACGTATAATCTCTTAATCCTGCCAGTTTTCAGGATAATACCGGTTCTCTTTCTCCACTGGTGGTGGCTAGTCTTTAATAAACATCTAGTCAGCATCATTATATGCTGAGGATTTCCTGCTGTGACTACATACAGAGCTACAGTGTGACCTAAATGCCAAGACTCTGAAGTAAGTAAAGTGACAAAGTGAATCCGCTGCTCATCATGGATTATTTATTGGTTGCAAATGCACGGGGGGTTGTGTACAGTGATGTTGTTATTTTGTTGGGAGGATGCTCACATTACAAAAGCACATGCATGTCCTTAAGACAAGCTCACACACACACACACACACACACACACGGAGGCCCTGCTGAGTAGCTGTAAGAGAGACTGTCATCCTCCGTAGATTTGGAGGAGCAGCTCTTGACACACGTGGTAAATATTGAATGAACTTTACTTCATCCGCTTCGGAAAGCAATGCCTCTATGAAAAAGTAATGGCAACAAACGGATTTGTCATTTTTTTGGCGGACTTGGATTCATGTCATCACAGCAATTATGTAACAGTGACCAACTTACAACAGGGTGAATCTGAAACCAGGAGCGCAGATGCTTGATGTTGCTTTTTTCATATCTCCACTGATCAAGAATGGAGTCACATAACCATTTCTTCTTTAGCGAACTGCTCATACACCTGTAAAATGTTGAAGTGAGATGACAAGTTGAGGCACTCCCCTCTTATATTTCTACCAGACCAGTGACCCGTTACCACAGAGGAGTAAACATGAGTTAACCATTAGAGTTTCAGGAGCTTGTCATGCGTTTAAGCACTGATATTTCAGCCATAAAAGGGGCTGAGAGTGCCCATAGTGCTCCATGGGCGACTGTATATAACATAGTAAAAAGACCCAAGACTAGGTTAACTCACCAGATTGCCTCAGGGCCAAAACGTGCTGTAGGCGCCTACTGATCCAACATTCCTTCCAATCTTACATGTCCCTTTAAATGTCTCTTTCTGTTTCATCACATATTAGACATGTACTCAAAGCCAGTGTTTAGTGCCAATGCAAGAGGAAGTGTGGGCTGTATGTAGGGAGTCCAAAAAAGGAGTGAGAAGGTTGTGATGGTGGATGGGCACATAGCTTGTCTCAATTGCATGCAGGAGTCCAGAGACCTGCAAGGAAAAACTGCATTTTACAGCTACAAATTTTTCTTAACCTTACCCAAATGTGTTGGTTTAAAAGTATTTTAACCTTCATTTGCCACAACCACAAGCTTTACCTGACCTAAACCATACCAGAGTTGCCATCTGCAGATACTGTAGAGAGAGAGAGAGAGAGAGAGAGAAAAAGCTGGGATTATGGTAAACCTTTGGTTTTTCAGAATCATTCAATAACGACATTCTGTGAAAACAGGATTCCTCTGAGAGTTATGTAAGCTGTGTATTGTGCAACAACTGAAATAATAAAGGCTTCAAAACTATTTTAAAATGGGGGCTTCTCAACAAAATGGGTCTTGGTGTTGTCTCAAGACTCGTATCATTTTTAAAGAGTAGTTTTTAATGAGTCTGTGAGTGGTCCATGCACTACTTACAAACTTGGAATCCACTTACAGTAAATTACTACAAACTGAACTGCCTCATGGTGAACCTGGAGCTCCTTCTGGGGCCCCACAGCAATTGCTCATTTAGTCTAACTTTGGAGGCTACATTAAAAAAAAAAATCTCCATGCATATTGCATATTATTAGAAAACATTACTGTAATGGAGTTTGTGCTCTCTAAACTATTTATTTTCTTACATCTTTGACAGGATGCTGCATATGACTCTAAGCACAACAAAAGTCAGAACAAAACCTGTTATTCTTCTAAAAATCTGCAAAACATGGTTGCCAGTGTGTGTAAATCATATAGGTTGAGGTTTGTATGTAGTGAAAACTGATGTTCCTCCTACATGTCATCGCCTGTGAGTGATCACAGTGAGCCTGAGGAAGCGCCCCTGGCAGTGTAGTGGGAGTGAAGCGCCTCCTGTGTTATTTCTCCTCCTCTCCATCCCTTTATGCCGAACCAGAACCATTCTTCGCTCCCCTCCTTCAGGCTTCACATCCGGGTCATCCGCCAGTATCTGTCTCTTGCGTCTGTGTGTCTGACAGAGCAATAATTATTTCATCCACCACCGTGCTGTACTGCAGCCCTCTGCCCGACTGCGCGGCTCGCCGAGCGGACACTGCGCGTGGCGTGCACCGGTAATGATGGAGCCACGGGCGCTGTGAAGCTGCAGCCGGTCGCACAAAGACAGGGATGAGACGGTAGGAGGCTTTTCTGTGGGCCAGCCCGCGGTGATTAACTCGCCCTAACGATGTCTAAGAGCCTCAAGAAGAAAAACCACTGGACCAACAAAGTCCACGAAGCGGTGATAACCCGAGGAAAGGACGGGGAGCTGGGTTTCGAGCTGAAGGGGGGCGCGGAGAACGGCCAGTTCCCGTACTTCGGCGAGGTGAAGCAGGGGAAGGGACTGATCCAGAGCGGCAAACTGGCCCAGGATGAGCTGCTGCTTGAGGTCAACAACATGCCAGTGGCCGGGCTCACCACTCGGGACGTTCTGGCCGTGATTAAACACTGCAAAGACCCGGTCCGTCTCAAATGTGTCAAGCAAGGTGAGACATGACGAGCACCGCCGCGCGGGTTTGAAGTGGCGGGGAGGAGTGTGTGTGTGTGTGTGTGTGTGTGTGTGCTGTGTTTGTGTGTTTAGCTGGTTTGACTAAGATGTCATTTGTGCAGTCATCTGTCAGTCTGCACTAAAGGGAGAAGCGGTGCGTTTAGGTGGACAAAAGCACAAACCCATGCGCAGGCCTGTGTGCTGGTGAGATGTAATTACGTGCAGTAATGATGGGCTCGCTCCACCGGGATCTCTAAACTATAATGCGTGCAGCAGCCGCCGTTTGTTTATCACCGTGTCGCTGGTTCGATGCCACTGCCCGGAGGGGGTGTGTCCGTTTAGGCGTCACGCCACAAGCCTGCGGTTTTCTCCTTATTTTGGTCGAAGACGGGGCTCGTCTCAGCAAACAGGCCTGCGCCGTGGATCAGATGTTTTTCTCAGAGCTGTGCAGTACAGTGTGAGCGTCAGACAGACAGACAGACAGACAGACTTCTCACAAAACACACAGTCTGCTGGCTGCCTCTCCAGACTATCACACTTCTTGGTGTAATTACGCACTGATGAAAAATTAAACCTGTGCAGCCTAATTACTGTCAGACCCACTGTCATGTTGATCCCTCTGTAGTCAACATGGTTTGCTTTAACTGTCACTGTTCAAATGTCACTCACGTGTATTTTGTTTATGTAATGTTGCTGAGTTCATGAGTGGAAAATAGGCTAAATGTGCAAGTCTCTTTCAGTCATGGTCTGAGGAGCATTTGAGTGTTTTGTTATTGTCAGCCAGTGCTGTGTTTTGTGTAATTATTGTGGCCTCTGAGGCTGGAGACGCGTAGTGTTTCTGAGCACAGCAGTGGATTTATAGCAACACTGTTGACTGAATGACCTGCTTCTGTCAGCCAGTGTAAAAGCAGACATGGTGTCTATAGGACGAGAACATTGGATTGAAAGAACAGCGGAGGAGATAGTCATCATCACACCCTCTGAGGCTCAGTGTAAGTCCTAATAAATGGCTAAAAGGGCTGCGTTCTCAGCCATGAAATGAGCATTACAGAGGCTGGGGACACGAGTGAGGCAAAAATCAAATCAGTTTTTTATTTTTGGACATGGCCAAGTTTGCTCGAAGAGGATTTGTCTTCACACTCCTCGCCTCACTGCTCGCTCTCAATCTCGGCGTTTCCAACGGTTGCGTCAGTGTGATTGATTATTGAGTTATAGCTGCTGACAGAGTAGGAGTACGGGCTTGTGATGTGTGTGAGGTTAAATGCTGATGTGCATACATCTCACACAGGTCTTTCCTGTCCAGCCCTCCCTCTCATATCCATTTAAACATGAGTCTGTCTATTTATTGAGCTACGCCACCTCACACTGCTCTCCTCCCGAATGTCTTTGCCGAGAACGACCTCGAGCAATCTGCTGTTTGTGCGCAGCTTGTTGTCCCACCCGTTCACTGTATAGGTTTTGTTCTCACCCCTTCCACCTCTCTCTCTATGTCTTGCTGTCACATTATTATTTGACTTCCATCCAGTGGAGAGCGGAGTGTATTTATGGCAGTGTGCTTGCGGACAGTTGCTAACACACTCGCGGCCTGCTGAGGAATCGTCTAGAAGCAGTCCAGTCACTGTGCTCGGAGGCCTCACACGCAGCCAAATCAGAGATTGATGTCCTGTCTGGGTACAGAATCATGTCTGACTGCCCATGCGAGCAAGCAGACACACTTACACATTTTAAGAGAGTATTTTCAGTCAGGTAGAAACCCCCTTTGTGTCCCTGAGGGAGTACAGCAGTGACAGCGAGGCCTGATGGACCTCCACAGTGAGCTCACTCTGCTCTGACCTCCTCTCACAAACTGTGTCACATCTACACAACACACACACACACACATACGAATACACAGGAGAGGACACTTCTTTATAAGAGTGGGCATATATACACCTTTTACGGTTTTATTTGTAGTGCTGCTGCATTCTCAACCTATTTCTGGATCAGTTTATGGACTGAGCCATGAACACAGACGGTATTATTTTCACAAGTCCGGTGCTTGCAAGATTTCTTGCAGGTCACAACAATGCAGGTGTAAGTTATTTGAATCAGGAAGAGTCTACGGACGTCATGAGCTGCGTAAATTACTGTTAAATAACTTAATTCGTCAGTGGAACATGGCATACTGTTTTGTTTTGCAGAGAAATGACCTAGAAATGTGATAGAAGACTTGCCAAGAAAGAAACATGCTTTAAGTGTTCATCTCCAGAGGACTGTTACTTATTCGAATGCTCTGTGCTTGGTGTGTCTGTGTGTGTATGTGTATGTGTGTGTGTGCGTGTCCACTAATGGCAGCATAACAGCATGATAACACCAAACTTCACCTGAAAATCAAAACAAAACGAAAATACCTCTTCACTTACTGTGTGGAAATAATACTCTGAAATCTAAATCAGCATTTTCGATATTTTCACGGTCTGTTAAAGGTTTTTTTTTTTTCACAGCAGACTTTTTTTTTTACATGTCACAGTTGAACAAATACAGTTGTAAATAATAAAATCAACGATGGCTAACTTCCTTTTAGCTGCCTCAGCTTCAGAATTTGGTTATTGTGCGTTCAGGCTCGCTGTCATGATTTAGGCTGATTACATAATAACAGTTGGGCTAAAAAGTGGAGAATTTCTTTAGGTTTAAAACAAGTTTTTGCGCTCATACAACAACGTTGTGAAAACAATCCTTTTGCACACAGACCTGCAAAAATGATCTGTAGTATGCATGCCAGGCCAGTAGTTGGCGGTGTAACTTTGCAAATTAACACTAAGAACTGTGTCAAAAACTTTCTTAGCATGGTGAGTGTAATTAAATAAGAGGACAGTGGCACAGGAGGGTTTGAAACAGTCAAAATTGTTGACACAAACAAAGATTAATAGTTTGCCTTTGTTATTGTTGTTATCTGCACATGCCAGTCAGGCTGAACGCGTGATAGAAAGTGCAAAGTGGGAAAATGTTGTCACCGGTTTCACGGAAATTGAGTTTTGCCAGTTTAGAGCGAAAGTCAATTTCATTTTAAAAGTTTAAAAAGTTTATTTTTTCAGGCTGTTTTTATGTGAAAGGCCAAAGTGCAACAAAAGTTTATTGTTTTAAGCAAAAACCTTTGTTGTATCAACGGCCCTTTGTGCATTAAAACGGAGCCCTCGCTTGTGTTTTTGGTAACGTTTGTGCTCTTCCCACAATGACAAGTCAAAAAGTCTGCAGTGAAAAAAGCCCACACCATAATCAGTGTAATTAATAATTTCTAATGCATGCACACTCTATTGAAAGGATATTTTTCACCTGAGTGTTAAGATTGCATTTTCGAATTGAAAAAAAAAAAAAAACATGTAGTTATAGATTTCTTTAATGCTGGTTTGCAAATGAGTTATTGACCGCATCCATCTGTATGCAATTATCTGATAAACATCTCTCGCCCGTGTTCATCTCCCCATCAGCACCAAGCAGGAGTGACGTGCAACCGGCTGCTCGGCTCAGTGAGGCAGATTTATAAAAGTGCTGTGAAGATCATAACCGGCAAGAGGTGTTAGAACACTATGGAGAGGAGGGAAGTGTGAATGAGTGTGTGTGTGTGTGTCTGTGTGTGTGTGTGTAAGGGTGAGAAAGAGAGGTGGAGTTTTAAGAGAAGAGCGCGGCGAAGGTGTGAGAATACACAGATTCTGCCTTGTGATATTTTTATTGATTATCTCTGGCAAAGTCTTTAACTTCAAAACCAGAATAGCAGTTAAATGGATATTTCTTGAGTGTTTGTTTTATGATGTGTCTTTGTTGAAACAACTTGTCACAATAACTAAAGCATAATAGACAAAATAATACAGTGTTAGCGTACTTCTCCCCATAATAGGCATTTTTTATTCATTTATTTATTTTTTGTTTTGTCAATTCCATTTTGGTGCTGCACATCCGTTAGTTTCTCCTGTTTATTCTCTTTTTTTTCAGCTCTTTTTTTAGTTGCCTTTAATTGGCATTAATCCTTTGTCGTAAAATAAGCACAGTGATATAAATATTATTAATGTCAGCTATTTTTTGTCTCGTTTTTTTCCCTCAGATTATATATAGGACATTTTCCCGGGCTGAGTGCACAACAAACGGTGCTCTAATTTTCATAGGAATAAACAGAATATCCAAAATGCTGTTTCCTCTACCTGAAGGTGCTTAGCCGTAGATAAGCAACGCACACTTAAACCCAGAAATATGACACTGCTTGATGATATTGCCTTTTTGAAATGTAATTTTCTTCTTTCCAAATTGTGTTTTTGCCTCTCGGAGGAAGGAGACCCCAGGACATTTCATCCACTCAGGTTTTATGAGAACGATGTGTTGTGAAAAACAACGCAAATTCAAAATGTTAGGATGCCCTTTCACATCTAAGTAGAGCAGAGCCAGCCTATGTCAAACTGCACAGCAGCTGTTTTGTCCACGTTCTATATAGGGCAGTCTGAGTCAGGGAGCGCTCTGTGTACTAATGAAACTGTAAACAGGGATAATGAATATAAACATTGTAAAATGATCTTTAAGAGTTGTAAAGTTACAGCTGACAATCAATGTTCAATAAGTGTCAAGATTTCAGGAGGTTTTTTTTTGAAACAACTGGTCCTTGATTTCAAACAGATGTGAACCAAAACAAGTGATGACTGTCCCAACAGATTTTATTGTTGTAGTCAAAGCAGGCTGTACAGTAATGCCAATGCCGAGAAGCAAGTTGGATGAGAAGTCTGATAACTTTTAAATTTTTTCCCACATACTCTTTTTAAAACCCCAAAAAGGGTCTTAAATGTGCATCTGGTGGCTGCGTTTACGACAAAATGCGAAAGGACTCAGGGTAAAGCTGCACGTCCATCATTCTAACACACACCTTGGAGTGTTTTTATCCTTGCAATGAAAAAACGTGCTTGGACAAGCTACACAGTGGTCAGAGTTAAGCTTTAATGTTGAAATTTTCACACAGTATGCTTGGCCTTTGTGTAGAAAAAAACTGAAGAGGAGAAATAATTGATAAGTTTAGCAAATGTAACGCTGTCCTTTGAAAGTTTTGGTGAGAGTTGCTGGAGTGTAAGCTGCTAAACCAACGTGCAGAACAGAGCTGCTTGCTCTCTGATATGGTGGCTGAGCAGCTGTTTTTCTGGTGTAAAGTGCAAAACTCTCAAGTAATGCAGTTAGCCAATAACAGGTCACTTGCCTTTGTAAGAAGGTCACTACTTTTCTTAGTGACAGTGGTCTTCAACCTGGGGGTTGTGACCTCTAGGGGGTCTGTGAAGGTGCTGCAGGGGGTCCCCCAAAATAGTTAAAATCTTTCATCAAAATAATATATATCTGGGAATCTTTTTCAAATTTGGACAAAAATTATATTGAGTAAACTCAAAAGTAAACTCTAATATTAATGGGCAATAATAAGATACTTTTTACAAATATGATAATGATTGAGTATAAAATACATCTGGCTCGTCTTAAAACGCTTCTAATACTTTTTAAACTTTTTATCTGGGGGTCTCTGCTCTGTTTCTCTTATCAATCAAGGGGTCCCTGGGCTGAAAAAGGTTGAAGACCCCTGCTTAGTGGTCTAGTTAGCCGAGTATGCTGATGCTTACAGCTTATGTTAGATTTAAGTTTAAAGAAGCCTAAGAAAGGCATCATGCACCAAACTTCAACAAATAGTTGAATCTGTAGCCTGAAAAATCCTCCATGACTCGTTACAGTTTAGCTATGATATGAAGCTTAGCTAATAGTCAAATCTCACATTTACCGCCCATATAGAGTCATTTAAATGCCTCTGTCATACAAAAAAAGCTGCGGCCATGTTGCGGCATGAAACAGTGTCTGTCCAAGTGGCATTTTAATGTTTCTAGAAACTAACAAAGACCCTGTAGGATTCTTAGAAGTTGTCAAATCTTCTGACTGGACTGTCCAAGTCCTGACAGTCCTTGTAATGCGGGCACAGTATGGAGGGACAGATGGAGCCGAGAGAAAGAGGGCAACCTTCTTCTCCTCTCGTGTCGCTTTGTTGATGAGAAGCTTGAAGAATCAGTGCATAACATCCTGTCTGCTCTGTTGGTATTAATAACTCACCAAGAGATGAGTTCTGTCAGAGACGGAGGATGATTTTATTGAGGCTAGAAGCTGCTGGAGCTCAGCTCAGAGGATCAAACTCAAGCTCAGCCAGCCAATGACCAAATATCTCCCTGGTCCAGTTAAGTGATTTAGGTCAATGTAATTCTCCCCACCGTGGACACACTGCATGGGGCAACGTGGGACTGTGCTGCTGCATGTGTTTGTGAAAAGTAGATAAAAGTGGTGTCTGTGTAAATAAGACTTGATTGGAGGTTTTTTTTATCCCTAAGTGAAGTATCTGTTACATTTACTTAATTAGCAATAGAGGTGTGTGATTGGTTATGATGCCCTGTGATCACAAGATGACTAAACTGCAGATTTGAAGAGTTTTCCAGTGCAACAAAGAGACCTTTTGGGGATGGATTACCATGGCAATGTAAATCAGTGTATATGATTCAGTGTGTGCAAAAACAGGCCATATATCACAAGTAGGATGTTGCCATTAACAGCAGTTTTTTTGGCTGAGATAAAGCACCATATTCTTATGATTATTCATGATGGTTCTGCGTGTGTGTGACAGAAAGAGAGTGTACGGGTGTGTGTGTGTGTGTGTGTGTGTGGGGATGTGTATTACTTACATTATGAGGACTCGCCTCTCTGTTGGTAAACTCCTACTGTCCTGCTAAGTTAGGGGTTAAGTCGTGGTTATGGTTATGGTTAGTCTCCAAGTAATAGATGTAAGTCTATGATA
>JAPXVT010000025.1:15152132-15162787 GCA_029823135.1 Acanthurus reversus
ATAACTATCATTCTAATTCTAAACCTGTTGTTGCATATAAATTCCTTCAGTATACACAATAACTATTACATCTTTCTTCTCATCGTTTTTAGTTACCTTTTTCTCATCTATGGATCCAGTTACACTCACTGCTATTTAAGGAAGATTGTTCCTTATGTTCTAGGGTGCTTTGGTTTCTTTCTGGTGATCTTTGGCTGGCTATTGCTTACATTTTGTTACCAACATTTTTAAAATTATGATCACTCACCTGATTCCCAGACAGACAAACAGCTGGAACTTTCCCTCTTTTCCAATGTTTCGTGGGGAGGCGTTGATGGCATTGACGTAATGGCACAGTGAGTCACATGGTGGACCCTTTGTCAGTGTTGATCCATGCAGGTCACCCATCTGATCAGCTGTCTCCATGGAAACCACTGCCTTCTCTATGAGAAAGAGAGTCATTCTGTCAGTTCATAAATTATTAATAAACTGACAGTGAGGGAAAATCCAGTTGTACAAAACAAACACTGGAGATAGAGAGTGGAAAAACATGTCAATCATGCATTGTTGCATGCAATTTGATATATGATATTCACATTCACTGCCACCAGATGGAGGCAGGAGACGGTCACCAGAGAGAAGTGACACTTCGTCACACTCGTACTCGCTGTACTTACCCACAAAGTCCCAAACAAACACGTTCCTCTGGAAAAGACGGTTTGATTTGAAGCCATGCAGGAGGAACTTCTCCAAGGAAAGCACCAGACCTCCTTCACCACATAACAAGACTGTCAGGTTTCCCCTCTGGAATGAGAGAAATGGGAACAGAGTTAATAGAGGCACTGTGAGCAAGAGGTTCATCTTTCCCCTTCAGTGAATCCTCTCATATGAATAAAAAAAAGAAACAGTTTGTTTACTTTACTTAATCTGAAAGGCTCTTCTTTCATTTACTAAGAGGGAAGTAAACAGAACAGAGCAAATGCTTGTACATCAGAGCCTGTGCGCTAACATACCGTAACAATGAATTGGAGACCCGATACAGATAAACTGAAGTCATCCATCAAGTCTCATTAGTGCTTTTAACTTGCTTTTAGTCTGGCCTGGCTAGAGAAGCCACAGTTATGAACCATGCTGGAGATAAAAAATGCATTTTCCTTTTTTAGCATTTTAGCTTCCTCTGATTAAATGTGTGTGGGAGGTGAATGTGTGGGACACACTCACTATTACAGTCACATACCTCTTGTTCAGGTTTGTGAAAGTGTTTAACAAGGTTATTTGCAGCCTCTCTCATGTCTTCATGCACTTCCACAGACAGCATTCCTGGCAAGATAAATAAAGAACAGTCAAAAACAGAAACATGAGGATAAATGGTGACAAACACGAGGAGAGGTGGACAGGGGCTAAACAGAAAGGTGATACAGGGAACACAATCTGTGCGCGCACCGACAAGTAGGTCAGTTATTGTACTGGAGAATGTGTGCTTTGCTTTGTCAGAACGTACTGCTTCGGCTGCCAAGCGATCCCAGCACTGTCCGCACACTCTGGGAAGGAGAGGCCAGCTCCGGAGGCGTCCCTGTCCACCTTCCAGCATCCTCCTCTCCACCAGGTGACACCAGCTGACCAATGAGAACTCTTTCCAAGCTGCCATCGCCTACGCCTTTCCCCAGCCATCGGCCGCATGGGAACCTGAAGGGAAAGTAAACATTGTGTTTCATGATATCCAGCTTAAAAACATTTGATTTAGTACACACAGGCATGGCGTAGGTAAGGGCCATCTGTTCTGTTCAGTTAATATGGTGTGGTGGGGGTGTATTTTTTTTTTTAATTCTACATTTTTTGGAAATAACTATGGTTTGTTATGTTTTAGCCTATAATCTACAAATCACATTGAGTTTAGATAACCAAACAATTTTCCATGGAACACAGTTATTAGAGGCTGACATCTTTTGGGACCTGTGGGTCACATGACTGCCGTGGGATTCCCGTGGGATGGGAGTCAATTTCACTATTCATCATGTGATTGGGATGGGACAGGAAAAAGTCAGTGGGGACGGGCGGGACAGGGGATCACAAAAACAATGGGTCAGTGTTACATACAAACTAGAGTGCCTTAAACCACAAAAACACACATGCAATACACAAATTTAAATTATTTTCTGTGTCTTGAAGATAGCGGTAGTCCTTTGGTTGTCTTTTTGTATTCCTTTTTCTCTCTCCTGTCTGTCTGAACATGCCAGCCGGATGGGACAGGAGTCGTCCTTCTGGGACTAGGACAGGACAGGAATAATTTTGTGGGAGTTGGGTGGGACAGGAGTGAAAATCCACTCCCTTCAAACAGTTTATCTTTAGACTGTTTTGGTTTCTACTTGGAAGCAGCTGGTTTCAGTTTATGATAATATGGGCGTTAAATAAAATTGCAGAGACCTGAAATAAGCACCGGACCTAATAAGCACCGGATCGGTCGTCCATCACTCACTTTCTGTCTGCAATATGTTAGCATCATGTGATAAAGCACCTTTCTCTTGGTGTGATGGAAGAAACTCAGACGTCCACTGTTTAACAGTCGACGATCCTAACGATCCTTTAGTTGTTGTGTCTATCAAACAGGAAGCTGTTATCTATGAATACTTTTTTGTACCAGTTGCCAGGTTTGGAGATGACACCGGGGTCAGAGAAAGAATCTTACTTGTAGGTGTGTCCAGTGATCTCATTATACACCATCACACAGTCAATCAGACACTTGGCCAGCAAGCCAGAGTTCTCCTGTCCCAGCTGCAGAGTGCTCAGCCGGCCCAGGTTCTTGCACTGTGAAGGAATTAAAAAGCAGACAGAACGGTTAACATGTGGCTCTGAACGCATCTCTTTCAGATGTGTTGTTGATCCGACCGCTGGTGAATATATACAAACCTGAAAAAAAATCTCTTGTGTATTCTTTGATAGCTGCCTAACTCCCGAATCTCCGAGCTCTCCTGACACACACACCCAAGGGTTAACTGTTGCCATGGCAATGCTCAGCTTCTTCATGGGTATTATGACGACACGATATGGAATATCTGGAGAGACACAAGAGACCAAGAGAAATTCATTTATTCATGTCTTTCCCTCACAATACCCTGAGTAAAGAGGATGTTCACAGCATCAGGGTGTTTTTAGGTGCAGAGGGTCTGTGTGAAATCACGGGATACTGGGTGTCATTCATGTATACGAGGCCAGTGGGTGGAGATGGGAGTTGTAAAACACAAACACAACTCCAAGTGAACTTTCAGGGTGCCTGAAAGTCGTAACCCTGCTAGTAAATTCTTCCATTTTGTTGTTAAAGCTCACAAGACTTACTGATGGATGTGAAGACGCGGGTGAAGCAGAGGTAGTCCACAGTGTTGAGAGAGAGCAGGTGGAACAGAAACTGCTCCCTTTCTTCCTCACACAGCAGGAATGCATGAGGTTTATACAGCTGCCTGTCAGGGGACACGGAACAAAAAACTTCGGTCAAAATCACGAGATTTACTTTAAAAAAAAAGATCCAGAGTATGAGGCTTTCGTCTACTTGTCAGCAGGTCAGCTATGACTGAATCTTTACCTGAGCAGCTCCTGGTGTGTAAGCAGCTCCTTCAGGTGTTGGGACAGCATTTTCTTCTCCAGAGCGAGGTGGATCCAGGCCCGAGCCTGACCCACCTCAGACAGACCCTCACTCATGGTCTGGATAAACCTAGAAGAACAGATTGACTGGCATGAGCAGTGAAAAACAACCTCTCATGTTTCATTGTGTTTTTATATGCAGCATTTTACAACTTTTGTAAAAATCAAAGCCTGTGACCAAGTAACATAACCTCTCCTGACACAAATTTTGTCATCATATAGGCGAGGGCTATTCACTGACAAATTCAATTGGGCCAGATTTTAAAACCAAGAAATTTGGCTGGGCTCGGCAATTTCAGTTGCCGGTAAGCAGCAGAAAATGGATGTAATGAAAAGCAAGATATGTTTATTCATTGTTTCCCTTTTAAATTTTAAACGTTTGACACAGGCACATCGCAAAGTGCATAAAAACAGTACAGCTCCAGTTGTGGGATGCAGTCACACTCTGCACCCCTTTGCAGCTCTCTCCTGTGATCCCTCTGCAAAGTTTGTCCACAACTTCTGATGTTTTTCAATGTGGTGCCTCCAAACACTGTATTCTTTAAATATTACGATGCAGTCTTTGCAAATTAAGCATATCCATTTGTCTTTTGGATCTGGGGTTAAATTAACAAGTATTTTTCAGTCCAGGCAGCTTTAAGCTGACAGTTTTCATTGTCAGTTTTACATTTTTGGGTTGAGAAAGACATGTTTTCAGAGGCTGTATTAGAAGACTCCAACTACTGCTAAACACATTCAGAACAAAACGCTCTATTGTGGGTTGGCAGAGTGTTGCATTCAACTTGTTTAGGAAATTTCTTTTGGCTGCCACGACATGTTTTTCTCTGTTTTTCTCTGCTTCTCTGGCTGGGTCACTCAGGTGTTGCCTCTAGGCCTCATGTGGCCCACAGGCCGCCATTTGAACAGGTCTGATCTAGGCTTTCGCAAAAATCTAAGGAGGACATGAAGCAGCAAAAAAACAAAACAAAAACCTGCATCTGCATTTTTAGGTACATAACATCTTGTCTGCTCTCATTACCTCATATCTTGTATTAAGGATCCTCTCAGGACCAAAGCACCTTCATCAAACGACCCTGAACACACAGAAAATTAATAATCATTGGTTATCTGACTTTCAGCTTAGAAAAAAACAAGCAAACAAAGAAGTGGGGTTGTGCTCAGACCTGCAGACTCAGCTGGTATCTGCATCCGTCCCTGAGCCGCCTGGTAGTGAAGCAGATGGGACCAAAGAGCAGACTTCCCCTATTCAGAATAAACACACATCAATTTTCAGCCTGTTCATACAGCAGTCACTTTGATTTGAAATTGTTTACATGAGATAACGCAACTCCAGATGGTTTTGTAGGTCATCTGAGCTGATAAGGCATGTTAAATTATGTGTCTGACCTGTTTCAGCTGCAGACCATGGCCCCAGGTTCTCTCCAGTAGGTCACACAGACCGTAGATGAGTGTGTTCTCCTGCAGGCCTGTGATGTTGGCTTCTCCCTGACCCAGTTCTACGCTCTCCTTCCCCATCCTCTCCATCAGCATCCGTTTGGTCTAAAGAGCCAGTAAACATTTTACAGCATTAACCTTGAAAGACAATTTAGGAGAATCATTAACGGCACGGAGGCTCCTTTACCACACAGACAGAGCTCTTACCTTCAGACGACACTCGCTCAGCAGCCCGTCGACAAACTCTCGGTGAGTCTGAGTGACAGCTTGAGGCGATGAGTCAAGCAGCTTAGAATGGCGGAGGTTCTTCCTCGCAAATGTGTGCTTCTGTTAAAAAAAAGCAAAAGGTAATACATCAGGCATAAGATTCCAAAGGCCTCTGTGTGTGTGTGTGTGTGTGTGTCTGAACACATGAAAGTACCTGTCTCTGTTCATTGTCAGCTCCTGAGTGCTCAGTCAGCGATGACCTCTTGGGGTCGATCCTGCGAGAAGCTGTAACACGACTGGACCTCCTGTTCAAACAGATCACGCAGCAAAATTAAAGCCACAACTGACAGCATGCTTGACTGTTTCTCTGTTGTATTTTGGTCGGTTATCAAGAACACCCTGGCAACTTGTGATGTACCAGTGCAGTTGCTCCCATCCTTTATTATCTGGCATCCAGAGGTAAGTGAGTATTCATTTTTCCGACATTTTTTTACTTCCACTCCCTACATTTGAACACAAATATCTGTACTTTCTACTCCTTACATTTTCAAAACAGGCTCGTTACTTTAGTTTGAATGCTTTTGCCTGTTTGGCTGCTCAGGACGCTTTAATGTTTGACATTCTGGGACTCAACAATCAACTCATTTTCTGGTGCATTTCGGAACAGCTCGGACAAATCCTACTGATTCTACCTTTAAGTTTATTAGTCTTTGCATTATATTAATATGACATGAGGTTCAGTTAGCTTTGTACAGAAACGTCCTCCAGAAGGAAACTTTTTACTTTTATACTTGGAGTACATTTCAGAATCTGTACTTTATTGCTTTTACCTGAGTAAAGAAGTTGAATCCGTACTATTAAACGAGTATTCGTACTTCTGCTTAAGTAAAGAATGTGTGTACTTTTGCCACCTCTGCTGACGTCAGCCTCATCAAACGAGCTCAAGTATCCCATCATCAACACAACCTGACATGTTCCAGATCGTGTTCATTTTAATGAGTTTTAGAGTAGCTGTAAATGACTCAACTCACTGAAACATTAACCTCTATATTAAGCTAACAAATCAAACCATTTATTCATGAATTTTAGCAAACAACATAACCAGTTACAATTACTTTTAGCTGTTTCAGTCATTTGTTGATTTAAGCTAATGATTTTAACTCTTTATCCTTTTTGTTTGGATGATTATTTTAATTGTGAATGACTTTAAACGAACCATTTCAACCATTTTTCCAATTTGCCTAATTTAAGCCATGAATTTTAACACTTTGTGAAAAACATTTGGCAATTTTAATAATTTCTTTATTTATTGCTTTTAGCTGCTAATTTTAATTTTTGGTTCATTTTGTTTAGATAATTATTTTTACTGCATGTTAATGTTTTTCCATAACAACTTCAAACATTCGTCCCATTAGGCTACTTTTCGCTGTTATAACAATTTATTTATTTCTTAAAGCTATTTCAACCTTGTATTTGCTGCTTTTAACAATAGGGTTGTGTAGATAAGTATTTTAATTGCTTGTAAATTTTGTAGATTTTAATTGTTTATTCATTACCTTTAGCTAACTATTTAACTCTACACCCATTACTTCAACCAAAACATTTTAACTTTTTAAATTTTTGTTTAGAAAATGTTTGTGAATGACTTTAGCTAACAATTTTAACCTTTTATTCATTTTCTTTTATGAATTAACTTACTAGTCTAGCTGTTTATCCATTACTTTCAGATAATTGTTCCTTTGTCATTTGTTTGTAATTTTGTATTTTACTCAGACATACTGGTTTACAAGAAGGCTACTTGATGTTGGGATTGGGAATCATTGTAATCATGTATTGTCACTAAATTTCAGCAGAAAACCAAGGCTTACTTGTTGGTGTTTGTCCCCTGTACAAGCACATCAGCCTGCAGCTTAGGGAAATAGCCCTGCTGGTGACGACCCTGGCCAATCTTCATGTCCAGCAGGTGGGGATGTATGGCTGTGTGGTCGGCCTTCAGCAGTCTGTGCTCAATGGCCTGGGCTGCAGAGACAAACACTGTGATGGTTAAGACCCAACGCTACTGTAAATAAATCAAGTCAAGATGGGTCATGAAATTGACAATAAAGACTTCTCCAGAAAAGACTTGTGCCTGACATTATGTTACTTCTTACAGGATCATCTTGTATTCAAGTGGGTAAAGTGTTACGTTGTTTGTTTAGTTGTTGTCAAGTAGACTCACAGGAAGACAGGAACATACAGTGTACTACAGCACAGAGGGACACGATGTAACTGACAGTGTGATGTATGAAAAAAGACAGAGCAATGTCTCTGAAGCAGTCCAAATGTGAACAATGGTGCAGGCAGACTGAGATGCAAACAGTGGATTTTGTGCAGAGAGGCTGACAGGACTTTAAAGCAAAGGGTTTGACACAAAGCTCTGTCCTCTGCTTAAACCGCATGATGCTGATCCCCTAACATATCATTCCGTTCACTGCTCTTTAATTCCCTAACTCTGCACATCTTTCCCCCCAACTTATCAGATTACATCCCATCACTGTTAGTGCTTAAGTTAATGTTTCATTTTATTTCTAATTTAAGAAATGTTTCTAACAGTTAAACACCTAAATGTACTGGTATGTGAGTCCCCTTAGGAGGAGTCTAACGATTTTTTAGCAAAAGCAAAAGAGAAAAAAATGGTGGTTCCACAAAAGCCAAACAACATCATGAACAGACGGTACAGTACAAACCCAAATAAAGGAAAGCCGAGCAACATAATCAACATACTGAACAGCATAAACCCAGACAGAAGGACAGATGGCGACAGATTTGCAGATTTTCCCCTTAAAAATCTGGCATCAACTTTGATCGCATCACTCAGCTCAATCTACCAACTGGGATTCCATCATTTTTCTGGCTGTTCGCTTTCTAAATGCATACTGAAAACAGGTGAAACATTCTGATGCTACTGCTGGTTTGTCATTAAAATATAAATTTCCTTTTTTAAATGACTGCAGGTCATAATTTAAGTTACTATCAGACCACCTCCGCAACCCTTGTATAGATGGTAGTGGCGTGTGTGGTCAAAAGCGGTACTGCTTACTCTGGTAAAGATCTTGTCTCGTGTAAGCATTTACTTTGAAAGAAAGTGAAAGAAACATGCCACTTGTTTGCACAAATCCAGTCTGAGGACTTGTATCACTGTAGCCTGGGCTCTTCTAAACGCATTGAATATGTATATTTTTTAAATTGGGGGGAGCTACAGTGTTGTGAGTCCTTTAGCATTACATCTAGTGGATTTTTACAACTCAGCACCTGAGGAAATTAATGTGCGTGTGCTCGTTGATTTTTTCACAATACCAGTTCAATTATCTACATATCAACAATATGACAAAGGTGGACCACACCACTCTTTGGAAGATGCTAAAAGTTGACGCGCGCCGTTGTATTTTCTTGCTTAGATTATTGTAACGCATTTTATTCTCAACGACCTAAAAAATAAATAAATAAATAAAAAATTGACAGGCTGCAATTTGTCCAGAATGCAGCAGAAAGAATTTGAACAAAAACCAAGAAAAGAAAACATATTACCCTGGTGTAAGCGTTATTACACTGACTCCCTGTAACATTGTGGATTTATTTTTAAAAAATTGTTGTACTTGTTTTTAGGCCCTAAATGGTTTAGCATCTTTATGTCTCTATGATTGCTTGTCTATGTATATTCCAAACCGCTCCCTGAGGTCATGTAGTGCTGGCTTGCTAAATATACCAAAAATTTACTACAAAAATGAAGGTGACGTGGCCTTCTGTTGGTCTGGAAAATATTCCCGCTAAAAATAAGACAAGCAACATCAACAGCAACATTATTTCTATGATCTTGCTTTAAATCATCTTTTTGATCATTACTGTTTTCATTTGATATCTCTTTTATATATTTTTTGTATTTCCTTTATGATTTTTTATATTTTAATAACAGTTTCTTACCATTAACAACCAGTTTCAGTTTTCCACATTTTTATTGTTTTTATTGATTTGTTTTGCTGTAAAATACTCTGAGCTGCAATTTGTGTTATGAAAGGTGCGATATAAATAAAGTTTGTGTGGAAATCACTGATTGTTTCCAGAGGCTAAAGCTAACTCACTAGTTGTCTATGCACTTGCAATTCACTATCAGTTCACAGAAGAATTTTTTGAAGTGAAGCCAAGTTATAACAATGCTTCTCCTGCTGAGAAAAACTACACTGAGCCATATTAGGAGCAACATCTGAGCCTGATTTTTCCAGATCTCTGGTTTTGTCGCAGATTTTTCCATTGGCTCCTCGTTGCAGGAATACAGTATGTATTTCCTGATTTATCTTGCAGCAACATGTGTATCATAATACTTTATTTCATCCTTTTTTTGTTCATGAGCACCTTTACATACCTGACTCAAAGAGTGAGGTGCATTTCCTGTAGTGACAGTCATGGGAGTTTTCTTCATCTGTGTCATACAGTCGTTCTCTCTCCAGACGATTGTCAAACAGCTGCTGCATCGGCTCTCCGTCTGCCCAGCGTGAGATCACCTTCCCATCCACAAAAGAAGAAAACATGGATGTCTCCAGGAAGCGGGACAAGAAGTGCAAGTGGGTGGCAGGCTGACCTGCGAGAAAGGAACCCTGAAACGGTAGATAATGTTTTTTCTGAGTCAGTCATTACGGTAAAGCTGTTATACTAGAGCTATTAATTCATCTCTGTGCATTAACAACTACTGAAGTACCTTGTCAAAGCTGAATGTCCCCTCTCTGTTGCTCAACCAGGAGTCCAAATCAAGAGCGCTGTGGATGACAAAGTCCTCATACCTGCCAAACATGGCAGCAAAACGTCCAGAAAACACCTCCCTCAGCTGAATGTTCAGCTTTGCAGCCTTTAGCTCTTCCTCCTCCTCCTCAAACACGTGTCCCAGCGTCTTCCCTCCATCTGATGTTTTTTCTCCACCACACCTCCGTGCCAGAGCCTGCAGCCTCTCCAGCACCGCCAGCTCCTCACCTCCCAGGTTCCCATTCCTTCTGTCCTCCATCAGATCCTCCAGCACTAGGCTGCTCAGGCGAGCAGATGTGGTTGCAGACTCAGTGATAGCGCCGCCCTGTGGAGGGAGCCCAAAACGCAGCAGCACCTCACTCAGTTCCTGGATAAGTTCAAGCCGGTCTGGAAACATTGGAAGGTCTTCAGGGACCTCGACTGAGTGGTTGTCAATGTCCACAAAGCACAGGTTGGCCTGGGTTAGAGAAACAAACAGGAGAATATGAAAAACACTTTTTTTCCGCTGGCTCCCCCATCAGATAATCATAACAGGTTTAACCAATCACAATGCACAGACTCTTCTGGCTGAGCTTTAATATCCAAGTAAGATTAGTGATGAAGATTTACATTACATTGATAGATTT
>JAPXVT010000025.1:15202717-15217425 GCA_029823135.1 Acanthurus reversus
CATCCAGTCAGGCACATTGTGGAGTCAGGTCTGTACTGAGAGACTGCTTCTTGTATTTAATTCATAGCAGTGTTTAAAGTTATACTTGAAACAGGAGCATACATTTTCCTTAACGTGTGTCCCTGTTAGATCAACTTCTCTGTGGAGAAAGACTGGATAACAGACAGCACAATGAAGCAGATTCTGCAGAACTATCGCCCATTTGTGATCCATCTCAACCTGCGAGGCTGCACATCGCTAAAATGGCCCAGCTTGAAGTGCATCTGTGAGTATTGCACATTACGTTTCTTGTGAAATACTCATGTTTCATCCAGGTATGCATTGACCCATACAGATCGTGTTCTTATTGTAATAACAATTAGTCAAAATGAAGCATCAAAAAAATTGATAATTTTTATATTTTGATTAAGACAGACAAAACTGATAAAACATAAAAACAACACTGAAAAATGTATTTTCTCCATCTGATACAGACTGTTGAAATAGAAAGAAAGAAGGGGAAAAAAAGAACCATTTTGAAGTTGAACTGTAGGTGAAATGTTCACTTGAGTCAGGACAGCCTGATGATCTGGTATTTCTGTGGTACTCTCAAGTGGCTCGGCTCCAGCTCCTCCTCCAGCTCTCCCTGCACTTCCATTGGTGTGTTCCATAACTCGGGGTCCGTTTGGTCTTGATCTGTTCTGCTGTGCTGTCTGTCCTTTGGACACTCTCTGTTGTAGGAATGTACATACTCCTCCACACTCTCCCCAGTGTGTTCAGGAGGGGAGCGACACAGTAAGCCAGAGTGCCTCACCCCAGGGTGCAGACGTAGCCAATACACCATGTAGTGGATGCTGAAATAATACAGTCAGTTTCAAAGTCATTTTTTAAATTTGTTTCTAAAATGTGTGGAAACATTTGAGTGGAAGAACCCACCTATAGTCACACACCCAGGGGTTTCCTCCTAGCTTTAGCTGTGACAGGAAGTAAAGGTCTTCAAGAACCCCGTACTGGACGAAATGCAGGCTGTTATTGGACAAGTCCAACTCCCATAGATGCAGGAGTCCATACAAGGAACCTAGGAGGGAGAGGAAAAGAGATGATTGTCATACCATCCATTTGTTTGTTGCTTTTCTTAATATAACAATATTGAAACAGACCTCTTACTGTTTATTATTATCTGAAGGAAAAAAAAAATCAGTGGTGCAATCAATCTCTAATAGGGATGTGCGGGTTGCTGTTCAGCTTGTATATGAATCACTTAAGCACCATGATTACATTATGTCTGGAGCCCTCTCATCTTTCTCCACTATAAATAAATCCAATGCTGTATACACATAGATGGCAGAGACCCAGCTGTCTTTAAAAAAGGAAATCAGCAAACAAGCAAAGTTGTGCAACATGTTCTCAACCTTTTGGCTTTCCATATTTAAATGCCCTACACAGTGCAACTCAGTTTGTGTAAGTTTATTTGAGGATATTACAGGACTCATCAAGAACATACTGTAATTTTCACTGATTTTGATATATAGGTGTGCTGTATTAACAGCACTCACATACCTGTGTCAATGCGCTCCATGTTGTTATTACTTAGGTTCAGGACTCTGAGGCTCCTGGCCTCTTGGAAATCTCTCGTTCTGAGATGTCTGATTGAATTATGGGATAGATTGACATGAACAACATCCTCTGGAATACCTGTGGGCACCTCTGTTAGACCTAAACATAGAGAGGAAGGGGTTACTTAGATGCATGTGGTTGTTTTCTTCTGCCAAAAATGTAGCTGTACATTCACATGTTCAGTATTTTTGTTGATTAGAATAATAGATTTTTCATCTATACATTCAAATATGTCAGGCCAAAGACTACTCTAAAAAACCTGCCGCAGTTAATACAGCAAGTCAAGGAGCCAAGTGGCCAGAGATAGATTTATGCTCTGTCTGCCGATAATCTGAATTTGATACTAAAATCCAGGCCTCCTGCCAACAGGAGACAGATAATAGTAACACATGATTTGGATTACTCTATTCTTAGGCAAATTTAAAACACTTTTGCATGTTTTGCAATGAAAATATCCTTATGTATTAGCCAAACTTTGTTTAGCTAATGTTCTCCAAGTTATTCATCAGATGACAAGTAACTGTAAAGTAGAATCGGTGAGAGGTTAAGGAAGCAAGCAACATAACATTCAATAGAAAACAGCTGCTAAACCAGATGTGTCTCTTTGCCAGTTCTGCGTCTGGTCCCCAAAAATCATTTGAGAAATGGAAGTTTAGTTGTTCCACCCAGTGTTTTTCCTAAAATCTCTGTGCATAAGAAACATGTGTGCTGACTTTCAGAGCAGGGTACTATGAATCATCCTGATTTAGGAAAAGAAAAGCTGATTGTGAGCTTGCCTCTGTTACTACAATCCATTCGTATTTCGGGGAAAAGGTAGGTATGACAAGTTGTGGTGGCATCTGGTTTGGAGCGAAATGGAAGGGGCTCCACAGGCTGATCGCCGTCTGTTTGATCCCCCTGTGGGTGACCAGCTGGGTCAGACTCCTTACAGAGTACCTCGGGGTCAACCAGCTTCAACTTAGTGCCTCTTAGCCTGATGGGCTCGGCACACCTAGGAGAAAAAACACCATTAGGTCACAGTGGAACCAGATGTCCTACTTGGATTAGTAATGACTTGTGCTCCTGTGGATTCAGAGCAATAGATCATACTACTCTTTTTGTTGAATCACTCACCTGGCATGATTTCCTAGATTACGGTTGCTTGGGACCTGAAGGGTTCGTATGAGACTGTCCATTGGGCAAACGCAGTTCCAAGGATTATCATAAAGACGTAGGTATCTAAGGTTGGGCATGGGGATGAGGGCCTCCTCGCTTAGTGTTCCCAGGCGGTTGTGCTGCAGCAGCAGGGTTGTAAGGCTTGTCAAGCCCTGAAAGGCCTCTTCCTCAACTAAAGTGATCTGGTTCTGCTGCAGGTCCAGACTGGTTAAACTCTCATATCCAAAAAAGGCTCCTTCACGAAGGATTTTGATTCGGTTGCGAGCCAGAAGGAGGTGCTTGGGTTTTTTGGTCCAGGTCTGTGAGGGGGGGATGGAGGTGAGGCGTCGGTCCTGACAGTCTACAAAGACGTCCCGAGACTGCGTCGACTCTAAGCAGTTGCGTGATGTGGGGCCTGATCTGCTGTGACGCCCAGCACCCCTCACCCTGTTTTCAAACACACAGAAAAAGAATTTATGGCTCGTCACAGAGGTCATTACAGCACGTGAGAATGGATTGAAGAAATTAGACCCATGTGTAGATCCATACCTGTCACGTGTGAGTTTGTGTCTTGCTCCTCTGAGGCCTCGGCCTTTCCCCGGTTTTTTCATCTCGGTGGAGGGGAGCAGGAGGAGGAGCAGGCAGGCTAAGTGGAGTAAGGAGGTCAAACGCATCCTGAGCCCTGCAGGTATTTTCACTTTTTACGTAAAAAGCTGGAACAAAAAGTCAAAAGAGTTTGGCCAGATTCTTACGAAAAACAGGTTCGGACACAGAAGCGGTGGGTCAGAGGTGAATGTGTTGCTGCTGATGGAACACAGCTGCTGCTATTTCTGTGAAAGAAGTGAAATGTAGCACATTATGTAAGAGCCAACCACAAATGTATATTAAAGTTTTGAAAAAAGTTAAAGTAGAATGAATGTTATTGATTACTAAATGTTGTATATTACTCTTCATTGTATGTATACAATACAACAATGTAGTATTTGCAAAAATGGGCAACAAACTTGACCCACCATTTCTCAGCTGTTTACATCGGTAACACTTTGCCTAAAGCATTGATTCTATAATGTATCGTGAACATATGAATAATGCATTATAATGCGCCTATAGTGCTGTATAATCATAATTATAAGCATAACCCAAACCTTTACCACCTATAATGCATTATTTTTTCTTAATGTGTTATTATGTGTTATAGCAACAGGCTTCATAGAAAGTGTTATCTTTACATCTTTCCTCTGCACTTTGTTTTTTTCTTAGGTGAATGCAGAAATCTCCAGGAGCTCAATGTGTCAGAGTGCTCTAATGTCACAGTAAGGGAAACATTGCTGTGACTAATGATATTGTGCAGATCTTGGCACAATAATAAATCTTTATATCACATATACTGCTTTACTTTTCAGTTTTCTAAGGTTTTATAACAAGTAGATTGTTAATAATGATGAATGTTATTAAAAAGCTGACCATTAAATAAAAGAAAATATCCACTGAAAAACATCCATTACTTAAGGTTGTACTTCATTTCCCTGGGTAAGTGTCTCTGCACTACATCACTGATAAGAGCAACATTGCGCTTGTTTATTGTCTGATTGGATTTTTCCAAGTTTTTTAAAATTTTCACATGAAACTAGTTTGATTTCATGAAGCGCAAGTCCATCAAATGTTTGCAAATGCACTGTTGACTGTGACATTACACTGTGCCATGCACTCTGGCAACAGGTGCTTTGCTGAGGGGATTTTCAGGTTACATTAAATCTCTGCTCTTCACAGGACATGATGGTGCAGAAAATTTTCGAAGGCTGTCCCTGCCTGCTCTACTTGAACCTCTCTTGCACACTTATAACAAACAAGACTCTACGAGATCTGTCCAAGTAAGCATTCAGATATGGTAAAACTAACATGTGACTAGATTTGTGCTCTAAACTGGTCCAGCTAACTGTCACCAAATTTAGCAAAAATAATCAAGTATCGTACTTGGTGTTTTATGGCCTCCTGAGCCTTGGTTCCCAGAATAATCTTGTTTTCTTTTTGTCCAGTGTCCAGCTCACTGCTGGCTTGTATTTCATGTGAAAGCAGCTTAATGATTTAGACAAAGTGACGTGGCACTCATAACAAAATGTCTGGACTTTATGATTGTGTTGATGATAGATTTGTACATTTTTGTGTTATTAGCTCTCTCCACTCTCATAGGTAGCAGAATAAGCCAAAAAAAAGTAATTAAAAAAATTTTTTTAGATCACATTTTTTAAGCAAGAAATTTTAAAATTCAAAATGTACCATTGTTATTTTGAATAAACAGCTTTGTATTGCTTAAATTTGCATTTTCCTTTGTTAAAAGAATAGCTAAAGAACCAACTATTATCCACTCAGAGCTCAAACACAAAAAATGTGCCCATTTCTTACATAAACTATTCATTTCCAACAGGAACTGTCACAACCTTCAATACCTGAGTCTGGCCTACTGTGACAGATTGACAGATGAAGGATTTATATACCTGACCACAGGGAAGGGCTGCCGCAATCTTATCCACCTCAACCTGTCTGGATGCACTCAGGTCGGTTGGATTGCTCCTCTGTTTGGTATATAATCCCTCCACTCAGCTACAACTGCAGACAGAAAAAAAAAGCTTTTTGCCTTTTTTAAAGTTAAGTTTTCATCTACCTCGGCTCAGATAAATCCAGTCACTCCTCTCTGTTTGCACGTGTCCCCTTTTGTTCCTGGCTGTACGCTGGTGACTGTTTGCACTCAGTCTGAGCGAATGAACGAAGATCTGAAGGAGAAGGAGAGTAAGAGGCAGCTGAGGCCAAGTGGAGGGTTGGGCTTATGTAACCAAGTTTAGCCCACCCACTCACCATGTGCACACTCTCAGTAACATAACACACATGCACTGCAACATAAAACGCACCTTCCTCTTGGAATGTGTTTTAGTTGGGTTCCAGATGTATGGTTTCACTTTATGGGGCCCTGGAACTGTGAGGAGCAGGAAAAACTGCATCCAGGAAAAATTAGTCAGATTCAACGTACACACATACTTTCCTTCCTCCTCCTCCTCCTCCTCCTCTCTCTCCTAGATGACAACAAATGGATTCAGATATGTTTCTGCTGGATGTCCTTCACTCAGAGAGGTTGTGATCGATGACATGCTAACGCTGTCAGATAGCTGTGTTGTGGTAAGTTTGTTCATTTCTAACACATCACAGATTTCTTACACAGTCAACATCCTCGTGCTGGAAAGTCAACAAAGAAAAATAAAATTAGGAACAAATTTAGAGAAGAATTTGATTTGTCAACTCACTCATATTTTTTCACTGGACATCCTTAACTCCTCACAATAAAGAGAAGTCTTTAATCTCCCTCTTCTCGAACAGGCACTTGTGGCCAGATGTCGCTGTCTGTCTGCCATTTCTTTGCTGGATGCTCCTAATCTTTCCGACGCAGCCCTCAAAGCCATCGCTGCAGTAGCCAAACTGAAGACTTTTAGAACAGCGGGTGAGATCATTTCTCTTTCTGCGACACTCATTTGCACATGCACATTAAAATACAGATGTAATACTGCCCCAGTTTTGTGCACTTCAGGTAACAACCAGCTGACAGACATCAGCTGGGCGGCCCTGTGCCGCAGCTCGCATGGCCTTCACAGACTCCAGGTGGCAGAATGTCCCAGAATGACCGACGCCAGCCTCAGATCTGTCGCTGCCCTCAAGAACCTGCAACACCTGGACATCTCCGGTTGTAACAAGTGTGTGTTCGTTGCTGCTGCTGTTTTAGATTGAGTGGTTTTATGTAGCGTTGCTTGATATGATGAGGTTATTGTATTTCAGAGTGAGTGACATTGGGATCCAGTTCTTGACTGAAGGATCCTCATCCACCAAACTGAGAGAGCTGAATATCAGCCACTGCAGCTGCATCACGGACGTATCTGTCATGAGGATTGCACAAAGGTTGACAGTAAGACTTCACACACACACACATCCAGACACACATATCTGTTCAATAGCTTTTTTTCATGTTGTGTGCGCAATTTATCAGGTTGTGTAAACTGTGCTATCTCAACTTGAGTTACTGTGAGAGACTGACAGACATGAGTCTGGAGTGGCTGAGTGGCAGCTCTATCTACTCTCTTGATATCAGCGGTTGCAACATCCAGGATCAGGTATTGTGTCAGTGTTCGCTCTGACCCTTACAAATTCCTAGAAAAAAGAAATAACTGGTCCCGGTTGGGAAGTCTGTAACTTGGTATTTGTATTTTTAGGGGCTGGAAGCTTTCAGAGGGATTCAACTGAAGAAGTTGGCTCTTGCAGAGTGTGTTTACGTCACAAACATTGGCATAGAGGTACAAATACAGCTAAAATTTCGACACATGGCCAGATGCAGCATTATTTGGAATATTTTATTTAGTCAGTCCAAGATGAACTCTTTTTGCAGTATTTACTACTGTCAACAGCTGACAGGAAATATCACACCATGTTTCCCAGAGTAGTAATACCAGAAAAAGATTCAGTAATTTTCACAGTAGTTTTGCTTGCTGTCTCTGCCTACGAACAGATGTGAACAGAGGAAGGCATCTGTACCATCATCTTTTAGATATTTATACCCATGTGTATTTATAGATTGTGTTCCCATTAATGTTCTTCATCCGTTCACATTTCATGTCTCATCTTTCTCTCATCTTTTGCTCCTCATGAGGGCAGAACCTATGCAAGAATATGAGAGATCTGGAACATGTTGACGTGTCTCACTGTGTTGCTCTGTCAGACCTGGCCATCAGAGCCATTTCATTTTATTGCAGAGGTCTAGTCACACTGCGAATGGCAGATTGTCCAAAGGTATAGACACGAACACATACACACACACACACATTACTCTTTAAATGTTCATTTGCTGAAGTAGATTGTGTTTCCCCTCTTTACCTCATGCCATGTTTTCTGTTTCCTTCGCTCTGCCTCAGATGACAGACATGGCGGTGCATTATCTAACGTGTGGATCTCAGTACCTGCGAGAACTTGATGTGAGTGGCTGCGTTCTTCTCACAGATCGAACTGTCCGACACTTGCAGAGGATCTGTCCTTCCCTCTGCTCCATCACGATGTCCTGCTGCAACCGCAACTCCAAGTGAGACAAACTTTTGAGAAAAATGCAAGGTTAAAGTCACACATGACAACTTTGACTGAGCGTTTGTTCTGTAGTGTGGCCGCCTTAAAACTTCAGCCACGCGTAAAGTACTGGCAGCACAGCAATGACGACCCTTCATACTGTTTTGGATCAAAAATGGGCCTAATGGTGCATCCTATCAGAAGACCCATCAATACTGATGATGCCTGAGATGCAGTGAAGCAGCACTCAGTGATGATGAGAGCAGCAAGTACAGAGATATTGACAGATTTTAATTTTTTTTTTTAATTACACTATTACAGCAATCATAAGTTCTGGGACTTTTGGGATTTTGAATGATACACTTGCCAGAATGAATCACATGGCTTTAGTCCTGCGTCACTGATTAGTTATCAGATTACATCTTTTTGTGTTCTTTGTTTTCTACCTGTCAGGATAGACGCTCAGACATGACAGTTTCACCTCACCAGTGTACTAACACATGTTTTATTAGCTCATCACAGTGGAATGTCCTGTACCACTGACCCCGCTCGACTCTAGTGGGTTAGTACATCTGTTCGATGAGCTGTTCATAGACATTTGTAAACAAACATTTTACAGTGATGAAACTGTACATATGTGTATATTCTATTTCTAGTAAATTTCTACGTTTTGTGATTTGCACCGGTTTGTCTTTGGGATGCCTGCATACTGTTTTATTTCTGCTTTTCTTCTTATTAAAAATCTCTATTTACAATCTTGTTTTATCATTTATTTATGAGAGACAATAATTGCGTTTCACTTTTTTCTTCTTTTACTTTAAGCTCTTATAATGTGAGGATTAGCTTTAAATTGGTACTTCTATAAGCTACTCCCAAGGGGTTTTGCTGCTTATTTGCAACAGTAAAGCTTTGGAATATGCAAAAAGGGATTGTGAAGTGCTTAGATTAAAATTACAATAATATTTAGCTTCATTAACTGCAGCCAGGTCAGTACAACCCAAACTCAAATTTTGTAAGCATAACTAAATTTCATGGCTCAGATGCAGAGGTGAAAGAAAAAAAAAAACTTTCCATGCTTTTGTTAAAGGCTGAGAAAATACATTTTTGTAATATTTACATAGACATACATCACATATACAGAAGACATATGAGAGCACATAGTCAAATCCATGACCACTGACAGTTTAGCACAAATTCACACTCGTGTGTAGTTACACAGTATTCTTTCCAGACTCAGTGCATGTGCAGTGATTTTAACATAGAATATTTGTTAAATACTATAATACATCATGTTCTTATCTGAAAGTACAGCAGCACAGCTTTAAAGACTTCAGTGAAGTAAAGGTATTGGGGATTTGCGGTGAATATCCGCCTCTGTCTCTGAGTGTGCGTCCACACAGCAGTTCTGCAGCATTACGACTTGAAATTCTGCCACAACTCAGCTCCCAAGCTTCAGGGACTCAAACCAGCTTTGTGTCTTCAGTCTGACAGAGCCTCTGTCCGCCTGAGCTTTCACCCACTGGTCCCCTGAAGACTCCTCATTTATACGGCCTGAGAGAAAAACAGGTTTATGGGAAGAAAACAGAACATTCTGTGTTGATTTTCTTGTTGGAGGGTTACGCTAATCAACTTTGCCATGAAGGGTGATGCAATGAAAAATAATGGCGTACCAGTAACTTTGGTTTGGCCTTCAGTTGTGCTCTTTTCTACTTCATGCAGAACAACCTCTGGGCTGATATCCACCGACGCACCACAGAGCTTCACCCCAGCTTTCAACGAGGAGGGGACACGCACACACACGGCTCCTACGCACGACAGAAGAGTGAGGAGAAAAAGAAAAACAAGACTTTATAGACTGAACTGTGGTGACGAGGTGAGTATTTTTCTTTCTGTATTTATTTACCTTCGTGACTGTGGATTTCAGCACTGCCACCATCTCCCACATAGACATCAATGCCTCCGCTATGGGAGGAAATCTTCAGGAAACTATTTGAACCATCTGCAAAAGCAAAGAAAGCCTCAGGTTGCTTTAACCCCCCACTAACACATACCACACATGATCAATGGTGCAGTCACAGAGTCAGCCTGCTTACCAATAACTGTATCTCCAGACACATTCTTCACGGTGGCGTGACCTTACGATCAATGAAAACACAAGCTCAGCATTAACTGTTAGATTAATTTAGTAGATGAATCACAACATCTTTAACTGAAAATGATTACGGAAATGCCTCTGTCTCAGGCATGCGTCATAATCCTGCATCACTGAAGGAAACAAGATAATTGTTTCCATGTATTCTGCAATGAGAAGGTCATCCATACCAGGAAGAAATAAAATTCTATGTGGGTGACTCATTATTTTACTGTGCTGTTTGTCTTTGTGCTCCAATCTGTTATTTTCTTGCACCTTTTTACAACTAAGCCCTTTTTACAAGTACCCCAAAACAAACAAACAAGTACAGAATTTGTACTAAATTGCAAACATATTGCAGTTAAATAGACTATGTTTGGATGAGAACTAAGGATTCCTGACATAGCAAAGGCTCGCTTTACCAACCAGGCTAACACAATGCAGCTGTGTGCTGCTAGGGTCATGAGCAGGTGGAGGCGTTCTTGAACAAGACAATAAAGCCCAAATTGCTGAAATACTTTATATTGTTAAAGATGCTAAATGTATCATTTTATGGCCAATAACTACAATTTGTCAAAGCTCTGAGGACTTTGAGTGTGGCTGAAAAATGTGGTCAAATCTGCTTCAAATCATTTGACCCAATCTCAATTACTGTATAAAGCAAAGTGTTTATAATGCACAGTTCCCATATGGTCTAGCAGTTAAAATTCCTGTTTTTCACTGAGGCAGTCCAGGTTCAGTTTCCCATTTGGAAACATTTTCCCGTCTTTCAGTTGACATTCATTACACTGCCATGCACTCATGTACTTCCACAGCACAGTTTAAACTAGACATCACTCTGTATATACAGTACACAGTACTGGTTTCCCCTTTAAATAGGGATTATAGTGTAATTGGTGCAAAAATGACAAGGATTGAATGCTGTTTGCTCACCATGCACATGCCCCAGTTCTATTCTGCCAGAGCGGGAGGAGACACAGCTGGACTCGGCATAGATGGCTTTCACTTTCAAAGAGCCACGTTCTGTTGAAACATTCATTTTGGTGCCCTGGAGCTTCTTCACATCCACTGCCTGCAAACACACAACTCATCGTTTGTCTCAAAGCTGGAGATGTACTATAACCTCAGTCATGTAAGAACATTAAAATGAAGCCTAAATCCAGGCTACTGCTGCCCTCTAATGACTGCTGAGGGTAAGTGTAGCGTTTTTGTCATGTCCTTACACTGTCTCCATATGTGCTGATGTCCACGTTGCCATGGATAGTGCCTCTGCCTGTCACATTTCCTCCTTGAGAAACGACCTCAACCTGATGAGCCTAAGAAACAACAATCAACAGCGAGAGGAGCAGAAGTTAGAATGTTTGAACAAGTTCCTTCTGATGAGTCAGGACACGTCTTCATCTCTGCAACAGTCTTGTGGGTTGTTTAGTTTGAACCTAAATTATAAGATAATGTTGCAGTCAGTTTGTGGCTCTTTCAAGATGCAAACTATGAGTGTGCAAAACCCCCCATATGATGGCTAATATTGGCTCCAATTCTCAGTACAAATGTAGCTAAGTGAAGTTTTTCAGACACAAACACAAACATATATATCTATTTCTAATAGTTGTACGATGAAAAGATTAAAATATACTGTATATATATTTAGATTCACAATCAAATATTCTCAATAACACTACTGAGTCCCTCCTGACACAATTTTAATGGTGAAATGCACCGATAAGGATCTATGCAGACATATCTGTACATATGCACAGATGTCAGACCACCCACCTTAACAGAGTGCAGCAAACAGTTGCCCCTCTCTGTCTGCACCTTGCACAGATCACACTCCATCTTCTGCACTTGCACGTTGCCTTTTCCCTGAGTTGTGATAAAGAGGTCTGACACAAACGGAGTTCATTAGGGCTTTATCAAAGGACAACAGACAGCGTCATGCCATCTGCTAGTAAGTCTCATTTGATTCAGTTTTAAGCATCACAGTGATCAATGACTGACCCTACTGTAGACATCTAATGTTCCTGGATGTTGGAGTTTAAGGAATATCTTTCATCAAAAGGTGTTTCACAGGAGACACTCACTACTTTTTATAGGTGCAGCCAGATCAATCGTCACGTGGCTGTCGACCTTTTCGGCTGAGATGAGCAGCTGTTTGTTCTGGTCATCATAGTGGACGTTTAGGTGATCCAGACCGACCTGCTCGGTGTCTGTTCCGTGCACCGTGATGAAGGCTCGATCAGCCTCCGGGAAGGCGTGCGGGTCCAGCGGGCGGACGGAGATGCTGCAGCCCAGCTGTGCTCGCACCGTGCTGAAGGGGCTCACCTCCAGGGCCCACTGCTTCAACTCCTCATGTGTTGGACACTTGGAGGCGGCAGAGATGGAGAAGAGCCGTGAGGTATACAGAGTGCACCTCGGGGCTGTGAGTGAGCCGGTGTTGACTGTGAGGGACCAGCAGCGCAGAAGTCCGACCCACCCCCGCTGACCTGCCGAGCTCCAAAACATCTCTGTCGGCCTCCGGTAAGCAGCTCATTCACGCCTCACGCTGCTGCTGTTACAGCTGCTGAACAACACAAACTATTGGGGCAAACAACCTACCATGCAGTCACCATGACCTGTCAGAGCGCTGTCAAAGACGGTGTTGGATAGCTAACACTTCCGGTGTAGGTTTTCACAGTAAAAGCGACATGTTCAATTTACAATAGGTTGACTTAAAATGTTCTCTTCAGCCTTGGAATTGGTGATTGCTCTAATGAAAAAACAAACAATTTGAATGGTAAATATTTGGAATGTGTTTTTATAAACGATACAAGACACAAAATGTATAGTGTCACTCAAAATAAATGCAGAGTGAAGGATTATCACAAAATTTCAAGCTGTGGTGAGAATACTGAAAAAAAGCACCTTTGGTGAAATTTTGTGTTCAATTGTTTGTTTGTTTTTAATTTGCAGGATTTGTTGTAGCCAAAATGGAAAATTCCAAAATTTAGGGTCAGGGACGTACATGTTACAAATCACATCCATAAAGTCCTTTTCTACTGTAAAGGTACAATTTATTATGCAAGCTTAAATAAATTTCTCATGTGACCTTTTCAATTTATGCAATGAAGGCATTCTAAATTTTCAATTTGTTGTAATTTTCTTTGACACACTGCAATGATCTAAGCCATCTGGTTTGGTCTCTGTTAACACCGCCATGCCTTCCACTCTGTGCACTATGTGCATTTTTTCTGTGCTAAATTACTACATGTTCAATGATCTGCTGTGTGATAATTTCATTAGGAAGCAGATTCACAGAGGTGGATTTAGAACTGAGCTGAATGTTACTTTGCACAGACCTGATAGAGAGAACTCCAAACTAGATTGTCACATATCAGTCCAGACAGGACAATACATACATTTTTCAAATGCATTTGTTTGACATTAACATTTTTTTAATTTATTAGAAATGACTTAGCAAAATATTTGGCATACTTTTAGCCAAAGAGTTTTGGGGGCCATATAGTTGCAGGGACATGGGGCTGTGGCAAGTAAGGCTGTCTGACTCTTGCACACCAGTAAGCACTAAGGAATGCTCTTGTTTCAGGGCCTATTGAACTATTGGCAAAAAAAAATCAGCAGCCTGTATTCTCCCTTGGGTTTTTTTAATGTTGAAGGCAAAATCTTTTACTTCCGGTTTTAGTCCGCCTCACTCTATAAACTTCACAAAGCGGAACTGCAATCTTGCGTAAACCTAGCACCGCCCCTCTATGGTGTTGACCAGCGTTGTCTTGACCAATCAGAAGGCCTGTGTGAGCCTGTCGCAGGTGACGTTTCCTCGTCGCAAAGACTGTAGGGAATTTGAGTCTTGAACCAATTACTCGCATCTGAAGGTTTACTGCATGGGTGTGTGGCCAGAAGTCTGTCAGCTGGGAAGCTGCATGTCTCAGCAGAGTGTGAGGCTGCTTCTCGGTTGAAAATTTTGATGCTCAGTAGGCTACTTGCTATTTAATTTATTGGTGATTTTGTATTTTGCTGATAAGTTCAGCAGAAAGTAGGATAAACAAATTCAAAAATCTCTTTTTTTTGTCACCTTTATTTATCTGTACAAAAATAACTACAGTTTTAGACTGTCCTCATTTAAAAATATCTGTTCACAGGAGAATTTCACAATTTCCCTCTCGTCATTTAACAAACACCCCCCCAGAAAGACCTTACTGAAATATGAAATATTAAGGTCAGAAGAAAGATATCACTTAGGCTAATAAGGACTGGGCTACATTAACCTGTGTAACTATGTACATCTTCAGTTTATTGTCAAGATCCTGTAAACAAACCAGTATTGTAAAATCAAACACCACAAGTCGGCAGCATTGTGTTCAAAGTGTATAATAACTGTGTGGGTAGTAAATTGTTTTTTATTATTGAGTTGTAAAAAGCATCTAAGAAGCTTATGGTTACAATAGTGAGTAGTTAAACCCTTGATGTTTCTTTCCAACACGCCCTAGCACAGAGTCTTAACTCATGGTGTAAAGCCCTTTGGTCTGATCATCATCCTGACCGTTTTGAAAGACTGTCTGTCGTTGGTGGGATAATACTCTGTAGAGATGTTGTGCCACGTCCCCCAGAAAATCCCATCCCGGACTCCTTTATACCTCCCCACATAGTACCTCCCGTTGAGGTTTGCAGCCATGCAGGCATCAAACCACCAGCCGGAGCTGTAGTAGGCCCCGCAGTTCCCGGATGGATAGCGGTCGTGGTCCCTGTCCGGGGTGGT
>JAPXVT010000025.1:15351207-15361327 GCA_029823135.1 Acanthurus reversus
GGGATGTTTTAAAACAATGTTTATATGGCCTTTCATTCTATAAATACCATGATAAAGAGGATAACATGGAGAAGAAGAGAGGCCTGAAGTGGTCTGAACTGTTCTCACTATAATAATCACTGCCTGCTCTTGGAAAACTCAGAGCAAATACTAAAATGTTTGTCTTCCAAATTTAAAGGTTTTTCCTCTTCTCTTCAGCATTCTGTGTGCAACAGCAAAGACAGTATCTCAACCTGCGTGGGTGGTCTGGGTCAAAAGGGGGCCTCAAAACTCAATGAGCTGTCTTGCCTCCATGAACATGCAGAGACTTAATGGTCTGAGTTTAAAAACCATCACAGCTAACATTCAGCTGACATACAACTGGCATGTATGAACTTGAATTCTTTTATTGTTATATCAATATTTTGATGGATGAGAGGGATTCTGCCTTTGTGAGGGTGTGTATATGTGTGTATAAGCATGCATGCATGTATGTATCTACACTAGTCTAACTGATGTTTATATTTGATTTGTAAAGTGTACAGAGATGCATTGGATCATAACATTGTTTTTTTTTTCCCCTCCTCTTATTCCCTCTCTGGGATTTCAGATACAGATTCTTTTACTATCATTTGTTTTCTTACAGTCAACTCTGTAAACATGCAGGAATAAATGGAGAAAGAGAGGTCCAGGACAATTAGTTACAAAATGAAAAAATTGAATAGATGCTCCAAATGACCTGTAAATGTGATTGTCAAAAAACATTATTGTACAAGTCATAAAGTAGCATATTATATTCATGTGGTGCGTCTGGAGTTTTTATATGCAATGCTGTAACATCAGTTAAAAAAGCATTGGGGGCACAATTAATGTCTGTTTTGCAAAAGAGGATTAATTAGACTTGAAACAACAGGCCAAGACTGTAGACAGAAAAGTAATAAGTCATCTCTTTTTTTATCACTATTTTTCTCTGCTAATGTCTGTGAACTCTCACCCACATGTGGCCAGCAGAGGGCAGTGCTGATCTTACAGTACAAATAAAGGAAAAAGAGTGCTCTGGTTGATCACTCAGCACAGTTAGATCATCACCACCTCAAACAAGCTTTTGCATAAATCAGGATCAGCATGTCAAGCAAATTTTTTTTTTTTTAATTTTGAGTTTCTGCTCCACAAAAGGAAGAAATATAGATAACAGGATGTGACAAAATGTGATGAGGGAGGGTGGAACAGATATGAAGACGGAGATGGAGATGAGGGAGGGTTTGGTAGACAGAAAGGAAAAGGGAAAACTGGAGACAGAGGGAGAGAAAGTGAGGGATGGTGATTCCCCTCTCGGCCTCCCCTGTGGCTGGACTTGTCTCTGCTAATGACCCTGTCTGCTGGCTCACACAGACAGATGGTGAATTAACTACAATTAGCCCACTCTCACCAGATCTCCTGTGACAGCTCACCACACACACACACACACACGCACACACACAAACAAAGAGCACATGATAAGTAATATGGAAATCCTGCAGCCGATTGTAATTTATTGTCTTAAATTTTGTGAGAACGTAAGAGCTGTTTCATCACTTATTAAAACATCTATTTAATATTTAAAATTCAACATCTAAACTCCCTCGCAACACGACTGTGTGTAATTTAACATGATTTTTTTTTTAAAAATGTCTTGTGTTTACAACTATATAAGTAAAATGTTTGGGTTCAGACTTTTGACAGAAAAATTGAAAAGAAACAGAGAAACTCACGTCACTGTGGTTAACATGTGATGTTTCACACACTGGAGACGGTTCATACTGTGTGACTGTGACCTCCTGCCTCTGTGTTCGGACGTAGTGGGGTGTGAGTGATCATCATTCATACAGTGCAAATTCTCTGAAGTCCCTGAATTTACATGACATGTCAAACAAAGTGTGGTATGTGTGTGAGTGGTGTGTCTCTGCATAATTGTCCCTCACAGGACATGTATGTTATTTAACTCACCACACTGAGGAGAATATGTCTCTTACAGGACGGTGATGCTGTACAGTCTTGGTGTGTGTGTGTTTAACAGGTGCTGTCCCTGCTGCTAAAAGGGCTCCATCTGCGTGGTGTGACTAGGAGGTCCACGGTGACCTCTGACCTCCTCTGCAACCGGAGTTGGCAGGTGCAGGACGCAGGGCAAAGGTCAGGAGGTCAGCTACCACGAGGCTGCACACAATGACATTATCGAACGCCGCTGCAAGATAAACACTCTAATAATGCAGGAACATGGCAATCCATAAGCCTCTCTATCTGTATGAAGAGTGCACGCACGCTGTGTGTGTCTGTGTGTGTGTGTTTGTGAGCACGAGTGTGTATGTTTGTGTGTGGAGTAATCCCTTTAAATCTCTTTAGCTGTTCTGATCCATACTTCAGAGCGCGGGGACAGTATGGACAGCAGCTGCCTGTCAAGGACGTGTGACCCTCGCCGCACAGAGGGCACAGAGGGAGTCGTAACACCACCTGTGACCTCTGACCTCAGCTCACAGGATGTCACACACACTGTTTACCGTAGAGCCAAAGTAGACCTCCTAGTACAGTCCCTTCAACTCCCTTCTGTGTGTGTTTTTGTGTGTGTGTGTGTGTGCTCCTCCTGCCAGCGTGACACTGAAGTGAAAAGACAAGTGTCACTGAATCATTATGTCAGCGGAGAGGGAGCCCGAGAGAGGGAAAGTGAGAGGGAGGGAGATAGTTGTGAGAGAGACAAACGAGACAAATGAGGAGTGATGAGCGTGATGTGGGTTGGGGTGTAGAGGCGTTGATGTGCGTGTGTATGTGTGTGTATGAGTGACAGAGCAAAAAATGAAATAAAAGAAGAAAGAAAGAAAGGAGGATGAAGATGGAGGCACGATGAATAGAAGGACAGGGGGCAAACTGCACAAAGAAAGAAGCATCTTGAGCTCTAAGATGAAGGTTTTTGTTCATTTTTTAAAGTTTTGGCCGTCATTACAGTCGGTGGTTGTTTGTATTACTTTCACAGTAGTTGTTGGGATCAATGCAAGAGGCAAGGTCTGTTGTGGGCTGGCTGACTGGGCGTTCAAGGTGTCTGATCTCTTGTTATTCATCCTCCTAACACACAAAAACTTACTTTACTTAGCCTGTATTTCATTGTGGTTACTTACCAAACTAAAAAAAACCACACCAGCGTCTCAGAAACACTCAGGCAGCTGCCTCACACAAGTTTCACATACTTGTAAATGCTGATAAGTGGTGGTGGCAGACGGTTACGTTGCGTACTGATGACCTACTTTATTTAAAATCTTTCTAAGGCTTGACAGGAGGTAATGGAAATGCAGCGCAGACCATTATTCTGTCTGGGATAAGGAAACCACTTATCTAAAACCCTTTATTTAAAGCTAAAAACACTTGAAATGTGTGTAATCTATGGGGGAAATTATGGCAAGCAAAGTAGGTCAAAATTGATCCAGGAAATCTGTCTGTAAAGTGCAACACAATAGGTTTTTCTTTCACATATGTAACCAGTGGGCTTATTTCTTGTATTGTCGTCTGCCTGCTTGTGTTTCTTTCCCACTCTGACTTCTCTTCGGTGATGCTGTATTCATCCACATATCCTCCTTTAAAACACCAGCTCGCTCGTGCACCGCTCGTGCACATTTATGTGTGTTATAGTTCAGTGTCTACAACCGGGGTCGTTGTTTCCAGGTGTGCTCGGATCGATGTACACCAGCGTGATGGAGCACTTCAATTAAGTGCTTTTTTATCTCGTGTACTGCGGCTCAGTCGTGCAAACATAAAGAAAAACAGGCCCCGAGACATGCAGAGACATATGCAAACACACACACACACACACAGACACACACACTCTCAGTCATCATGTGTCCTTTTCTCTCCTCCCTCGGCGTGTTGCTCAGTGTGTGAACTCTCAGTTACAACACAGAGCCTTGTTTTTATGCTGCATACACTGATGCGTTCTTGTCATTTTTTTCCCCAACACAGCTCTGTTCTGCTTGTGTGTGTTTTACCAACGCTGCACTGTTGTTGTGCTAAGCTTTTCCCCCCTCTCTCATCCTCTCTCTTCATTTGCTTCCCTCCAGGGCTGATGTGATTTAAGGCTGTGCTTGAAGACTGAAGACCGGGCTGTTATCTGCCAGTTATTGATGCGGGGCTGTAACTCTCGCCGTCCACACTCTACAGGCAGGCAGAAAGGGAGACAGAGGGCTGCTGCTCCAGAGGGATGGGTGGATGGAGGAAAAGAAACAGTGGGGAGATAATGCCAGCAGATTGATGGCTTTCCCCGTAATGTGCAGACTTCAGACTGTGTGGTGTTTCTCATGGACTCATGAGAAACAACAGCGTGCATGTTATGAAAAACGTAGAGATTTCAGTTCTTTCAACGTCTCCTCCACCCTGCAGCTCTCCCTCCCTCCCCTTTCCTTCCTATTTCCTCTCCTTGCACCCCCTCCCCTCCCCTCCTTGGACCCCCCCCCCCTCCCCCCCATCTGTATATTATGTAAATGTCAATAATTTAGTGCAAGATTCAAGAATTCAGTGCTTAACAACAGGTTACGATCTTTGCTGTAAAAGCCAGAAAATATGCGTTTGTGAATAAAATATGATTCTGTCTCTTTCAAAGCAGCTGAAACCTGTCAAGATTGCCATTTGTTTTCTGACAGTATCGCGGTGAAGTGACAGTTCAAAAGCGGGGGTTTGTCTTTATCTTGGCAGGTTTTCAATCTTTGCTCTATTTCTGCACACCGCAGAGCATTATTTTCTATCTATTGTTTTGTAGACCGTCTTTCATCTCCAGGGCTTTGTTGTTTTCTCACTCTCTCGCCGTCTCTCGCTCTCTCCCCCTCTTACATCGTGACTTCTTTTTTTCCCTACTCTTTTACAGTTCCATCCAGTATTGTACAGTAACAGTAACACTGGGCTTGAAGCACATAAATGGCTGACACATCCCACTCTAACTGGCCTCTCAACCTCCCATCACCTGTTTTATCCAAACCACCCAGCTCTAAGTGCATGCATGCTTCCTTCTCCTTTTCCCTATTCCTCCTGCCTTCCTGCCATCCTTCCTGCCTTTTGCTCTTCCTCCCCTCTCCTCCCTCCCTCTCCCAACAGCCCTCTCCTCCTCCTCCTCCTCCCCCGTGGACCCCACAGGCCTAGAGATCGTTCCTTTGTTCCTGACATCTGTTTTGTTGGGTGATTAATTGAGATGAGCATGTGGGGTGAAGGCCCGTAGAGGGGGAGCTCAGACCCCCCAGGTAATATGTGTGTGTGTGTCTGTAGACAAACGTGAAGGTGTGTGTGTGTGTGTGTGTGCTGGCAGCGGAGCCAGAATAAGCCTTGATCTGGGTAGTTAGTGCAGACTGCCAGGATTTCCCTCAAGAGCCATAAAATATGACACATCTGAGTATCTGTTATCTTGATAAAATGTTTAAAAACGGTTCTCACTCAGTAGAAAATCTCCTCAGTCATTCCTCAGTGTTTTAATTCAGCAGTGCATGATATTATAAGTGACAGCTGACTGACAAGTGACAGCACTGGTTGCACACATCAGCATCCAGCTGCAACACAATCACCGGGAATTAATATTGAAACTACGTGTTTCTTTTTGTTGAAACTTTTCACTTCTGTGGTTAAGGTCTGATTGGGTTTAGGCACAAAAACCACTTGATTAAGGTTAGAAAAAAAATGTTTTTTGGCTTAAAGGGGATGGGTCACCCAAAAATGAAAATTTGGTCATCTGAGCTCTTATTGGTCTTCTTGAGCTTAAGTCTCAGATGGTGCATGTGAACAAACAAACAACAAAAAACTGGCTGTGACAAAGACCATGAACTGTTTGTATTGTCTGCCGCTGTCAAGCTGCGTTCAGACCAAAAGTGATGAAGCAACGTTTATCGCAAGAAATGCCAGTATCGTGTCACTTGATCATAACTGGATCACATTTTGGATCATCACTTCAATCTTGCATTCGTGAGATGTACAAATTCTGCTTATATTAGCTCGTTCAGACAAGAGGGACTGGTCACTTCCTGTCATTAATTACAGCCGATGCAAACGAGTTTGTTGCACTATATCAGTTGTGGAGGTCCTAGACAGGTAGGAAAACTTAACAGTATTGTGTATGGTCAATAAAATTATCCGGAGCCTGTTCAGTTATGTTGCACAGCTCCGTCTCAGCCACAGTTAGCGTTAGCTAGTGGTGTCAGGAGGAAGGAGGGCTTGCCATGTTCTATTATTAAGTACGGTTGAAATAATCATCATCTCTGCACAGTATCAGTTGTGGAAGTCCCAGAAACATTGGGAAACTTAACAACGTCAAGTCTGTGTTCATAAGATAATCCTTTGGATTAAAAAGTAATGTTGTACAGCTCCATACAGCAATAGTTGTTTTAGCCTCTATGTCTTATTCAGTGTCTGTCCGTCAAATTCCGGCAGTGTTCGTGCCGTCAGGACGTCAGTGACGTTGGGAGATTCTTAACACTGATTGGCTGTCGCAGCGCAATGTCATGTGATGTTGCCTGAAAAGTTTAATATTTCAACTTCACTGGCTGAAAGCCAATTAGATTTTTTTTCTCTCACCAACCAGGCGCCGCTGATTCTACATGTTGAATTGGCCAAAAAGCCTCCAGCAAGCCCCGAGCAGTGCCAACCGTGCTGGTCACACCACACTCACCAGAGCCACTGATTCTAGGGCATCAGTCATGTTTTTCAGAACGACTTGGCATGTTACCGCTTCAGGACACTTGGATCACTTTGGTTGAGCTGTATGGAGGCACTGTATGGTTTTATTATGTTTCTTTTTTTTGATTGTTGATTAGGTTGTTGGTTGTTTTTTGATTAGTGATTGTTGTTTTTTTACATTTGAAACTTGGTCACCATTTGCTTCAATTGTTTGGGAGATGACTGCAACGCCTTTTTCCTGTGAAAGTCTAGCAGTGTTTTGTGGACTAAAAAACTTCACTTGACTTTCCACCGACATGAGGGTGAATCGATAATAACTGTATTTTCTTTGCTGAGTGAACCTTCCCTTTAATAAACCTAGTTTTGTCACTTGAAACATGGCTGAAAACTCTCACTTTGTCTCTTTAAATACAACAACAACAACAACAAAAAACAGTTGTTTCCCAGAAAAATGTCTGGAAAACCTCCCTGCATCTCCAAACACCTGGACTGGTTGCCAAAACACTTTTGAAAATCTCCCAAAAGTTTCATTGAAACCACCATGTTTTAGTGGCCACATACATAGCTGAAACTGTCAGCAGGGATGTGGTCGAACGCTGGTCTCCTGCCTAAATTCAGCTCATGTAGGCCTTCGTTTAATCAGAGCTACTTTACATTGATGTAAACTGTTGTCTGTTGTCACATCTGTGGTTTGCAAAAATGTAAACTGTCAACATTTTCTGTGGTGACCAAGATGGCATGTACCATATCCCACAGGACAGAGATGTGTAGACAACTGTGATACAATAAAAGCAACACGTTGCATCAGTGGAACACATCTGTCTGAAATTCACAGTAAATTAGATACAGAGTGCATTTCAGAGTGAAATCAGATCAAATGACTGATCCACAAACAGAAAAGAATGAAAAAAAAAGCAATATCATTTTTTAAACCATTATAATATTAAAAGTAATACATTATTGTACTACAATGGTGATAAACCATTATTTAAAGTAATATAAACAATGTGCATCAGTACTAGTGGTTTTATAAATATATATACAAAATGTTTTTACAAATGAGGAAATCAATCAAATGGGAGGAAATCAAAAATGAACAGAGGGAGTCTCCTGCCTGAAAGACCACTTGAGATTATTACTTCTGAGACTAGTTATAATTATTTTAATTGTTGGTTATTTTCTTAATGAATCAATCGTTAGATCAGAAAGCGGTAAAAAATGCCCACATCCCGAAGAGATGTTGCAGTCCAAAACCCAAAGATATTCAGTTTACTACCATGTCAAGAAAATAATCCAGTCCTCACATTTGAGGAGCAAGAACTGTTTATTATTGTTGCACAAAATCAGACAAAAAGAATCACTAACACTAGTAATTAGATGACGGAAGTTCTGTACTTGTAGTCAGCGAAGAAGGCCTTAGGAAACAATCAAAAGCTCTGGAAAAGCTGGTGAGTTAACCTTAAGTTTACAATATTTTTTCACTGCAACAATGTTGTGTCTGATGCCTCAGTGTTTAACTTCAATCTTACCTCTTATACCTTTGAGTAATGCAACATTTCTATTTATTTTTTAAGCTACTTTAAAATGCTGTGGTGTTTATCGCACCTTTGTGCTGAGAGTTATGATTCATAACTTCCTACTCACATTACTAATGTGACTACAAAGATAAGACTACAAAGTATCAAAAGATAAATACTGGATGTTTTGCAACAAGAGCATGTTGCTTCTAATTAGACATCAGCATCACCTCTGTTCCGCTCGCTTATATAACACTTTGTACTCTTATTTACAACAGATGCTCCATTTGTAAAATAGATGTGAGTCTAAGATGCATCACTGAGGTAATTACTGTAAGAGAGAGATTCTGATTGAATATTATGAGGCAAAAATTTCAAGGTTGTGTTTTATGATACTTTAAGGTCAGAAAGCGCAAGAAAGGACAGGCGCAGGTTTAGAGGTCACAGAGTCAGGTCAGAGGTCAGGGGGTCACCGCAATGGTCAGGGCAGGGCAGGGAAATGTGCTGAGAGAAGTTCAAAACTCTCCTGTGGAGCTCTGCTGACGGGATCCCAGTGTGGGGGCGTGTGTTTCCCGAGGGAGTGTAATCGATGTGGCGCAGCGGATGGTGGCACCGTGAGGGTGGGACCTGCCTGACCCACAAGGGCTGTGGGATGGAGGAGGAGATACACACAGATAATATGTAGATATCACCATCTGGGTAGACAGAGTGGTGTTTAATAAAGGCACGCACCACAACACAAACCTCTCTGTCTAACACACACACACACACACGCACACGGACAATGAAGAGTGATTCCACAGCAGATAGATCGATAGATAGATTGATGGATAATGTAATTTTTTCCAGCTTTGCAAAGGTAATCACGCATTCATTTTGCTAACTGTATGTACACACACATATGCTGTCACACACATATGTACAGTGCTGCTTTGTGTACATGTGCATGAACACAAACAGAACCAGAAACACATGAACACTTCTGAGACCGAATGTCACGGCAGCAGGCTAGTTTCCCACTCTGTATGTGTGTCGCTGTGCTCTGCTCATACGTGCAAACGGACAGATGGACGAGAGAGAGATGGGAGACGGAGAGAGAGAGAGTGGAAGAGAGAGAGAGAGAGAGGAGGGTGGAGGGGGGAGGTTGAAGGGGTGGAGAAGTACAGTGAAGCCCTGTGGCTCGGGCCTATTAACAGTCTTGATTTATGCTGCTCTGCATGCTGTGGTGGGACGACGTCAGCCGAGTCTGCTGTATATGTGTATGTGTGTGTGTGTGTGTGTGCTGATTCAGGGCTTCAGCGTGCCACACTCTGATAATACATGTCTATGTGAGCACGCATGAATGCCGTGTTTTGGATAGTTTGGTGGCCAGACAGGCACCAGACAGCCTGAGTCCAGAGTTTAGCTTGGGGGCTGATATTAATTTTCCTCTTTTTTTTTCCACAGCATACTTCCCTCCCATTTCATCCTCATTTGGAGACTGACACCGTCACATGAATACACACAAAGACTCACAGACCAAACCAATCTGAATCCACCACAGCAATCCAAACCTCAATAAGACTGCAGTTTAGGCTGTTATTACCGAGTGACTGAGGCTGTGTCATAAGTTTGGAGGAGGGGAGACAGTCCTGTGACTGTGCTGCCTTCTGGAGCGTTTGTAAGTGTTTCTGTTACAGACTAATGCTGATGGTGGTGTGGATTCAGTTTCATGTCCCAACAGTTTTAACTTATTTTTTCACAGTGAACCCATCAGTGTCCAATTAAGTCCCCGACGCTGTGGAGGACACCGAGAGGCTGATGAAGAGGAGAGAGGGAAGGATGAGAAGGATGGGTTGAAAGAAGCCGTCCTCGGGTTTCTCTATACAATATGTGCATAATGACTTCCGCTGACAATTATCTTTGATCCGGTGCGAGCTACCCACCCCACCCCTCCAGCACCCCCTCCTCTC
>JAPXVT010000025.1:15398020-15408376 GCA_029823135.1 Acanthurus reversus
AGTGATTTCAAATAGCAACCTCTGTCAGCCTCCACTCAGTGTTCACTTACTGTGTTAAGGTTTGGCTTTTGTTCATTCTCTCTCCCTCTCACTCGCCTCTTGATACATCTCCTTTTTTTACTCTGTTTATCACTCACCAGCATCCTCTGCATGTTTTGCTCACACGTGCGAAAGCTTGCGGGCAGAGGGTTGACATCTAATCTGACGTGTGTGAAGATGAGATTTATGATACTTTTCAAGAACACACTCATTAGATCTGACTGCCCCTTTTTACTTTCTTTAGAAACACACACACACACACCACAAGCAGAGCATTCAGTAATGCTGTTCAATGTGCATGTATGAATTTTTCATGAGTGTGTTTACTGCCTTGGCTGTTTGTTTGCTCTTCCTCTGGCATACGTGTGTGTGTATGCATGTTTGAAAGGTGTGTGTGTGTGTGTGTGCGTGTGTGTTGCGGTGGTAATGAGGTCATTGCTGTAGCAGGCAGGGGGGCTGCTGGCTAATTCCAGCTGTAATTAACATTAGTGGGTCACTTCGAGGGTGAGGACAAAGGTTACCCTAACCACGTTTGTTCCAAGTGTGTCCACTATTCAGTAGATCAATGGGTGTGCTAGTTATCAGTGTGTGGCTGTGTGTGTGTGTGTTAACTGGTGTGTACACGCTTGCATCTGTGCCAGGCTAAAACTGCAGTGATACTTAATGTGTGTGCGTGTAGACACTCCTGAGTGTCTTAAGATGTGTTGACTGGCTCCCTTGAGGAAATGGACATGTGTGCACTCATGTGTGTGATTTTCTATTAGGGTCACCGCTCTGTTTGACACAGCTCTACTCCCTCCACTCTCTCTCCAGGGGAGCTGACCCACGCTTATGTGCTTACTATGATGTCCAGACACAAAGAGTGACACACATTCATGGACACACACACACACACACTTGTCCATTCTCTTTGAGCAATAAGGAGTTTAATCGTTCAAGATAAATGAGTTATAAACTGTCTCCAAAAAAACTGATGCACTTTCTTATATGATTCAAAGCTAAATTTACTTTCTTTCTAAAAAGAGGTGGTGGTCCAATTTCTTAGTTGGCAAAAGAATCACAGTTTCTGTGAGCTGGATGCTTTGTGTTATTTTTAGAGATAACAATGAATAAACTTCATGGCACAGTTTCTCCATACATCAAAGCTCCTCACACACACCTCTTCCCACTCTGCTCCTCAGGTATGAACCATGAGTCCAATAAAACACCATCATTAGGAATGATCTCCACGGCAACTCGCACCACGGCTACTGTGAGTCCCCTCAGCCCACTAACCAATGGGAACGCAGTTGCCCAATCTGCAAACTCCGGATTCGCTGCTGCCTTGCGTAAACTGGCCAAACAGGCAGAGGATCCCAGAGGTGAGCGATGATTTTTTTTTACCTCCTTATAACCCAAAGTTCCAGCAGCTAAAGGCACATTTTCATTGTTTCCATCACGTCTAAACCAAGACACTAAGCAAAAACAATCAAATTAAAGGAATAGTTCAACATTTTATGCCCCTGTTAAACTCCGGTTTGTGTATAGATTAAAGCATCGTTATGTAGCAACTGCATGTATTTTGCACTGTAATTTTTGGCTCCTCCACAGTAGCCTATCTGAGTGTAACACCACTGTCATAATTCTGGTTTATTTATGAGATGTATGACAAGCTAACTACAAACAAATCTCAGCTTCGTCATAACAGTATATTGTTCTGGAAGTAAATGTGTGCGCAGACATTTGTTTTTGCCATGGGAAGTAAGTTGGCACTGATGTTGCCCCCAACTACAACAGCAGCCATTTTTAAAGCTATGCTAAGCTAAGCTAACCAGCTGCTGGTGTTAGCTCATATTTACCGTACAGTAATGAGAGTGGGATCGGTGGTTGCATCTGTCTGCCAGAGAACAAATAAATGTGTTTCCAAATAATGCGGAACTATTCCTTTAAGATATGAACGAGGCATTAGTGGACTAAAATTGTACAGTGTGTTGCAACGCAGTACCAGCGACTGTAAGTATCATTTCACAGACCAAGGTTGTGTTTGGTGAATTGATGTGAAACGTTTTATTGCCTGGTATCTCTTTGTGTGTGTGTGTGTGTGTGTGTGGGTTTGTGTCCCCTCACTCAGCTCATTGGCGTCCTAATGAAGGTGTTGAATAAGAGCTGACCTATTGTGACCTCTCCCTCGCTGCCTCTTCCTTCATTCGTTTCCATTCATCTGCTAATAATGAGAATCTAATTACAGTCAATTATAACAAGCTCTCTCTCTCTCTCTCTCTCTCTCTGTATCACCATCTCGTCTCTCTCGCTCTCTCCTTGTAGCTCTTTTTCCACCTTCAAGTCCTGCATGAGCTCATCCAGGCCCACCATCTCATTATTATTTCCTCCTTCTTAGCGTCTCTGAATGTGTTTGTGTTTGTCTGCTTATTAGTGAGTGTTACAGTAATAGAGTGATGTTACAGTGAATACTACAGACAACACACACATACTCTCTAATTATCACATTTAACACCACCCCCTTTACTGAGTCACACCCCAGCCTCTTTTTAACACGTTCGTTCATGACATCCTTCTTTCGTTCTCTCTATATCTGATTTTTGTCTTTTTTCATCAGTGTCACACGCACCCACACTTTCATCCTGTACCATTTTTCCTCATCTCGTCTACCTTGTGTGTCTTTTTACACTTTCCTTTATTTCTGTCACATCCTGCCAGAATGCTTTTCATCCAAAATAGTTGAATCACTGTTTACCGCGTCGCAGGCCAGCGCACTGACAGAAAAGTTAGTTTTTCTTTTTCGTGTACCATCTGTATTAAGTCACGGGTGGGTTCTTTGATCCTGAAATCTTTTTAATCTGATGAGCCGTCTGATAGCTGCAGTTTACTCCTGCCTCTCCGGCTGTCATTAACCCCGTCTCTCACTACCTCAGGTTCTGCTGTCAGCGGTGAGTCGTCGCCAGTCTCTTCCCCTCCCACCAGTCACAGCTCACCGGTCTCCACACCCAAGCGGGGCTCATTAGGGCCCCTCCTGGGCCAGACCAGGGGCCACGGTGTACCCAGCACCCCTCCAGTAGTCACCATTGCTCCCACTAAGACCAGCAACGGCCTGTGGAGGGCTGACGGACGACAGGTAAGACGCGTCGTTGATGAAACCATCACACGTGCTGCTGTTTTCATACAAGTTTCAGACAAGACAAGCTGCTGTTCTCGCTCAGTGGAGCTGTACTTTTGGTTCCCCCATCTTGCTGCTTCCCTTTTCTTCCTCTCTCTCTCTCTCTCTCTCTCTGCCTCTCTCATCCTCTCTCATCCTCTCTCTCAGCACAGATGAGTCTTCTGTCTCTTTATGTCTCCTTTATGCATCCTGTTGCTGCCCCTCCATTAAAGAAATAGTCCCAGTGCTTGTCAACATCAAACTGTCAAAACCATCTCTCCATTTCTCTCTTTCCATCCCTCCACTCTCTCTGTCTCTGTCTTGTCTCCTTCCTTCATTTCCATCCCTCCTCCTCTGCCTCACCCCCTCTTCCTCTCGCTAGTCAGTCTAATTCTTTTTAAGCAACACATGAGGGGTTTGTAAAGAAACACTGGAGGCTGCAGAGACTGGCACCTATTGTGTTCAGCTTCCTGCGGTGTTTGTGCGTGTGCTTGTGTGCGCTCGTGTGTGTGTGTGTGTGTGTGTGTGTGTGTGTGTGTGTGTGTGTACTTGACCCCTCACCACAAAAGGCTTGATGTGAAGAGGGACCCATGCATGTGTGTGCGTGCGTCTCTGTATGTGTTTGCTTGTGGGTGTGTGGGTGAATATAAGGTGGGGCGAGGAACCAGGCCCCCTACACAATGCAGGGGTTCGCCCCCACAGTAGCCACTTCCCCCTGGATCAGAGCTGCCTTTTTCCCCCTTCACAAAGACCACTCTGTGGCTCTGCCTGCTTGGGGCTCCCATTCATACATTCAGAGAGAAAGAGGGAGGGAGGGAGACAGGAAAATAGAGAATAGGATGTTGAGAAATGAGGGGAGGGAGAGTCGGCATGAGCAGGAAAGAGACATAGAAAGGGTTTTCAAGCTTTACGTTCATTCAGTTTGTCCTCACTGTGTGCAGCTTGTCCTCGAACGGAGGACGACATGGCACAGGCCACTTTAAGCTAAAGAAACCGACTGCTTGTGCCTGTTTGTTTCTGCATCTGCGAAGGCTATCACTGTCGATGAGGTCAGAGGTCAAGCAATAAGATGGTGGCTCCTTAGACTCTCCCTGTGTTGTTTCCCCTCCTGATTTCAGACCAGTGGAGATGCTGAATGATAGAGATGATGCATCTGGTTTGAATCTGCTTTCCATGAGTGACACATTCAAAACTATTCAAACATATTCAAAGCACAGATATTTCACTGCAAATCAAGTGTTGTGCAAAACTCAGGTTGCAGATTGGGTGTTGCTGGGAGAAGTCATTTGATTGTGGTTTGTCAGTGGTCTGTCTGATGTCCTCTGTTGCTGTAGAAACGAGATTTGACACATTGACGTCGAAATGTATGTCTTTTTCCATATAACACTCTGCTGTCAAAGATTTCCCGGCAGCTTTCTCTTCAGCTTTATCCACTATGTTGTTTAGACTATGCCACACTTTAAGACAATATTAAGGTTTTAGTAATGCTGGCAGTTTGGTTCTGTGATGTTGGCTGATCGAATGAAATGTCGGATCAAACTTTGGTTCAGACTGAATTATATCCCAACTGTTACTAGATTAAATTGTTCATAAATCGAGTGTACAGAGGAGAAATCTTAATTGACTTTAGAGATCCTTTGACTTTTCATCTAGTTTTACATTGTTTTTAATGCTAGTCAACAAATGTTAGCATCCTGGCACACTAAACTAACACATTTAAAAGATTATACCTGATAAACATCTGCACAATATCGTTGTCAACATGAGCATGTTAGCATTCTGACAATAGCATGTAGCTCTTTCTGAACAGCCACACATGGCTTTGAACTTTTCGTCTTGTTTAGGATTATTTTTGGGGTATGTTGTCTCTCTGGATTAAATGTTTGGAACGTGAGTAGCATAATGACACATGGCACGGACAGATCAAGCCCCAGAACACAGTCACATGTTTTTTATCCGTGTCAACTGTGTCACTATTTACTGTAAACTTATATGCAAGTTTGGAACACATCCTTTTGTAGTTTGGGTTTGTTTTTTTCCATGTCTGCTTTTGCCATGTCGGTGATTTGAAGGTTGGAACTTTGCTTTAATCAATCAAGGATCAAATGCAATTCTGTGGTGACCAAATCCTCTGAGTGGGAAGCTCTCAGAGCGAGAGGGAGACAGTGAGTGAAAAAGGAGAGAGCAGTTGGCTAGATGTTGGGATCATCTTTCCTCTTTGATCTTGACCTGTTATGACATATCAGACCCACTTTTCCACTGCGCCGAGCCTCTGGGTGCAGCTTGGGAGGACTTTACCCAGACGCTCCTTCACATTCTTCTCTTTTCCTAAACTTTTTTCTGCTCTGTTTCAATCCAGCACGCACTCAGATCCCATGGATATACATAGTTACGTCTGCTCTCACACTCTTTGCTCTCTGTCTGTCAGGTAGACCCGAGTGTTCAGGGACTTGTGAGGGAGCGAGTGGCTGCTGAAAACACCCACGATAAGAGGACTCCACCTACACCTTCACCTCACCCCCTAACTCACCCCTTTGGCCTCACCCCCAGCTCTGTCATGCAAGACCCCAGAATACAGAGTCTCAGGTAAGGGCAACACATCGTTATAGTTGGAACGGAAGTATTTGTATGAGAGGAAAGTTTTGATTATAGCCCCCCGAAAATCATACAGAACCTTTTTGAAGCGTCATCTTTTGATAAATGCCATGTGCACATGTTCTGCAGTTTGCCCGGGCAGATGCACCCTGTGGTTCCCTCGGGTGCCGTCCCAGAGGAATACCTGAGAGCGCTCCGGCCCTTCACCACCCCAGATGACCTCCGACTGACCTCGCTACCCTTGAGTCTGGACCCTGCTGCTGCTGCCCATGCTGCAGCCGCTGCTGCTTACTATCATCCTGCTTACCTGCACCACCCGCTGTCCTTACCGAGGTAACAACACCACCTGACACTCTCAGTTGATAACCTCTCAAACTCAGCTAGTCACCCACAGAATTTATGTTTGAAGTGTAATCAAGAAAAGACTTGAGGAAGTTTCAGTTTGATTCAAAGGTGCAGCTTTTGGAGTGTATTCAACCTGTTCTTATTCTCAGGACATCAAACACTGTTACTATCACAGCCCTCAGCACGTCAGACAGATGTACCATGTACCTTTCAGAGCTCCTGACAGAAAGTGTTCCGAAAGCCACATTTATGCATAAGCTTAAGTCTACGCACAGTCTACACTTTAGACAGTGCAGGTGGCCTCAGATGATCATTTATGCTTGTGCACTGGTCTGTCTGTGTGGAGGTGCTTTGTGGTATTTCAGACCCTGGAAATGGGACTATCCTGGTTTATTGTAGCTTAAGTGAAGAACTGGAACAAAATTTGGAACTTATCAATTACAGCACATGTGATTCAGAGAAACATCTATTTCATCCTACCAAAGTTTTTAAGGAGAAATCTTTGGTGAACTTTGAGAACATTGGGTAAAATTTAACTATGCCGCTCTATGGATTTACCAAAGCAACACATCATTTTTTGCGTGTGGTCTATGCAGATATAGTCTGACTGGTTTGCTTCTGCTTCTACCCTGTCTGTCTCAGGATGGAGGAGTCTCTGTGTCTTTCTGCACTGCGATCGCAGTTCTACTCTGTGCCTGCAGGGGGCGCCTTCCCTCCTCTTCACCCCTCTGCCCTCCACTTGCACCTGCCTGGAGGGCGCTACCCCGGAGAACTGAACCACACAGCGCTTGCTGAGAGGTAACACACACACATTAACACACACACTCACTCACATGTACTTTCTTTCTTTCTTTTTCTTTCCTTCTTTCTTCCCCACACAACTTACAAGCTGCAGTTTGCAGTTTCACTCCCCCCTATCACCTCCCTCCCGTACTACCACCCTCCTCCTCCCCCTGTCAAGGTAACTGTGCTCTGTCTGTACTGAGTGTATGTGCTGTCTGCAGCACAGAGCATTCGTGCCTTACTACGTCCTTTCAGCTCCTCCAGCTCTCTATCTTAGCAAAGCCAGACATGAGTCGTCTCTCATTCAAATACAAATCTTCTTTGTTGGCATAGATTCAGAAGCAGTGAATGTGTATTTAAACACACACACACACGCATGCATGCTTAAATGCACGCACATACAAAGTCCCCGAGGACTTTCCTTTGATCTGGATTTTACTCAACCATAGACAGTGCAGCAGGTGTGAGACAGCCGTCAGGTGTGTGTGTGTGTATATGTGTCATCAGCCATATGGCCTTTTAGTTGCTAACTACACACCTAACCCACCTCATGCATGCACCTACTCAAGCAAATCAGCCACCATACAAACACACACACACTTGCTTTCACCCTGTCGCCAAAGCAGCTGCAGTATTGAGAAAGCACTCTAACTGGTGAACGCACAAGCAAGGACAAATCACAGCCATTCCTAGGCCGATGCTCCGCCAATCGGATGGCTGCAGCTGAATGCAATAGGCAGCTGAGCCAATCGCGGAATGGGAGAGGGAAAGCCAATAGCAGCAAGAGCCAGAAACTGAAGCAGTTAGAGATAGAGATAAACCAATCAGACCCTGCAGATTGAATCCATTGATGTGTTGTTTTTGAAGCTCTGCTCAAACTTTTCCTTTGTAGTCAAACATGTAGGATGTTAATGACCTTACTTAGCAATCCCACCTTTATAGCTATAAATACAGAGGGCAATCCAAACTTACACAAGATTAATGTGTTGCAGGACAGATCTTGTTTTTGAGGAACACTGAAAAACTGAAAACAAGTCTGCTGCAGATGTTGCAAGATGATGAAATCGCAGATTTGGGCAGAGCAAACAGCCTTTTTTTTCCTGCTTTGGACAGATTTACAGTTTTATAAATCTGACTGTACATCTTTACTGTCTGCCCACATATGCTCCTTTGTTTGTGTGTGCACCTACTAATGTTTCTGTAAGTGTGTCAGGGTGTTTGTCCCAGGTCACCCCAAACCCTCTCACTTCATGGACAATAAAGCAGAGAGGCGTGTCATTGACACACGTGCTGCCAACTGTTGCTGAGACACAAAGAGAACATAAAAACCACTTTACTGACTGCGAAGGCCCCCCTCCCCAAGACCACGGCACACTCCAAAATCATGAGCCACACACACCCCTATCTGGGTTCTATTGTCCCAAACGAATGAGCGGAGGGGTGTGTGTGTGTGTGTGTGTGTGTGTGTGTGTGTAAGGACAGCTGGCTCTCTGGCTCCATCAGTAGCAGCTGCCCCAGCCTCAGGCCCTCAGGGTGGAACAGTACAGATTAGAGGGTGGCAGGGGTGGGGTGTGTGTGTGTGTGTGTGTGTGTGGCAAGGGGACGTGTGGCCCTGTCTGTGGCCTCACACTCAATGAATGGAAGAGAGGACCTCTCCCCTCCTTTGTTCCACCTCCTGTGTCATTTTCTTTTTCATAGCCTCTCTGTTTTTTTGCTGTTTCTTGTAATTCCACAAAACAAAAGGAAGTGCATTTTTCCCTAAATGGAAAATTGGGATGCAGTGTGCAATGTAATTAGAGGGAAAAAAAGGAGCAGAGTGAGAGACGAGGAGACAGAGGCAGAGACAGTGAAAGCAGCCAGCGACAGTCAGTCCAAAAGCGAGACAGTGGGATGGAGACAGCGACAGACATGGAGAGTTTTGGGTCCCCACTGGGTGCTGAGTGGGGGCCAGCTATGGTGGCTTAGCGACAGCTGTTCCTCCTGCCTATAGGATATCTGAGCCAGGCCCTTTCAAAAATACAAGGCTGTGATGAAGAATGGAGGGGCCACTTTTCTGCAGTGTGTGTGTGCAGGAGCAGAAAAAAAGAGCTTTTGAAATAGATGGGTGTGGATTTTTGCCAAGACATAAAGAGTGGCACACTTCATTCAGTTGTCTCTACATATAAAAAGAGCATTCCAGGCTCACTGACAGGAGGGAGGCAGACAGACTTTCAACACCTGAAGAGCCGTTTATAGCCTTGTTTTCATCATCGCTGATTTATTTAGACACGACGGCACCTTAGGAGATGGAGACGTAGCTTGTTGACACAGAGGAGTCCAGAGCTCCACAACATGACATTTACACAGCGATGAGGGTCTGTGAGGCTGCAAATCTGTTAATCAAAAGCCATGTTCTGATGTGATCCAGCTTACCTTGAAACATCATGAAAAGTACACAGCACTGAAGGTTAAAAGCCTTTAAGAGCACTGAGTCATGTGTTTGCAAAATCCCTAATGGAGATTAATTACTGAAAAAGGATAAATGAGGTGCAGTCTAGCCTCAGAGATAGTATATGACACATTTAAGGCAACACTGACCTTCAGAGAATATTGTGCAAAGTCTGTCTGCAAGCTTTTTTAACAGCTTTCATCAAATGCTAAAGCAAGTCTGACTCTCAGTCGATCCTTGGGTCTTCACACTGTCTTCCTCTCATCTTCCATCCCTCACATGCACTGCAAACCCACTGACCCTTCCTGCCAAGGCAACACGTCAGTCTGATCCGGAGTGACAGCTCTATTGAGGTTGTCATTGTCTCCCATGACAACCAACGAGCAATGCTTGATTAGTGTGCGGGATGCCCCAGAAATTAAAACGACGGTTGATTCAATTACAGAGCTTTTGCTTGCTTTTTGTTAACCACACACACAGTCTCTGAATGTAACGTCAAAGTCATTTGTCTCGAAATGAAACTTCGCCAGGAAAAGCAAATAGAGAACAATGCGTCTGTTTTTGAATTTTGAAACTGTGTTACACGAGGGTATTTGATCCCAGATCACGATAATGACCGCCTGTGAGTGGCTCATTCAGATGATGCCAGAGAATGTGTTTAAAGTTATATTGACAGTGCAACTGCCCGGGGTGTCTGAGCAGAGCTGAAGCCTGCCTGCAAGCTGTGAGCCAATCAGCTGAAAGGAAGAGAAGAAACGAGGTGACTATGATCAGATACAAGTATGTATTTACAGGACGTGACACTCAGAATCTAATTATGACTTATCCATTATCTTGATATGACACATGCCTTTGACCTAAATAAAGACATATTCACTCTTAATATTGTTTCATGTATTATTTTTACATATTACAACATTGTAGAGTACATTCTGTGACAAAATTCACAGTGATCACATTTTCTCAAACACCTGGGTTATATAAACGATCAGTTTATACAGTTTAAAAGGATCTTGAATAGAACAAGATTTAG
>JAPXVT010000025.1:15441609-15453276 GCA_029823135.1 Acanthurus reversus
TCACAACAAGCACACAGGACCGTTTAGAGTTGTTGGAAAGTTTATCTGATGACTTAAGGTCGCTAAGCTATTAGGACCCCCCCCCCCATGTAAGTTAAGTAAACTGGCCAGTAGTTCTTATACTGTATCCTGTTCACTTATCAGCATCTGAGTATTTAAACACACCTGATTGCAATCAAATGTAAAGCGAATCTGATGAAGCAACATGTGAAACACGTCCTAAAACTGTGTGTTTGAGTGCGTGCTGGTATTTCTGTTCTTGACTATTCAAATCACTACTGGTTGCATGTGGTTTATCCTGCATCAGCTGACACCTAGACGAAGCACCGCTGTGCGTGGGGATCTTCAAGTTTTGTTTGTACAGTCAAGTCACTATAGTTCCTCATGTGTTGCGAAAGTACTTACTCTGGAGTTGGGGCAAAAAAGGTTCCTCAAAACGTAGTTCTAAGAACCCAAATAGTTCCTGCGATGCGGATGCAATTACATGGGAGGTTCTTAGAGCTAAGTTTGTAAAACTATGAAATGGTTCCTGTGGTCCGAAAATGCCTATTTTTACTGCACGCACAGTCTGGAACTTGGGAGAGAGGCAAATAGGCAAATAACAAGAAAAAAGAAAAGTTGGCATATCCCTTCACAGGCGCAATTTACAACAATTTTGTGTTACATTTCACAAACACAACATTCAAACCTGGCACCTCCTCCTCAACTTAACTAGGTTGGGCTTCTCTTATTTCTCTGTTTTGTGCCTTCTCATCTCCTCCTGCCTTTGACGCGAAAATCAACATCAGCTGCCATCTTGAAGGATGTATCAATTCCTGAAATGCATTTTTAGGAGAGAGGAGAGTGGAGTCTTTCATGAATCATGTAATGTATAAAAGAGGCGTGACTGTGGCCAATGACTCTTCTTTTTGTAGTAGAGAGAGATGTCACTTTTAATTTGTAAACTGATTATATAAGTTGCCATTGTTACATTCACCTGATGGATTATAAAATACAGCAGCACACTACAACAAAACAAGGCACCGATGATGCAGCTGTGCTATGCATCATGTTTAACTAATGTCACTTAAAATGAAGGCTCCAAAACACAGATGCCCTGTTTTGTTAAATGCCTGTTGCCTGGACTCCTCTCCCCCCTTTGGCTCTTCTTTGTCTCCTCAGCTTGCTTCTCAGGGGGTAGGCAATAAGATGTGAGGAGAGGAGGTGAGGAAAGGAGTCAAGGATGCAGAAAACTTAAGAATGTAAAGAGGAAACTGAGACAGCAGCAGTGGTCAAGTGAGCTAAGGAGGGAGTGAATAAAGGGAGCGGCGTTGCCCAGAACAGGCAGTGAATCAAACATTTTTTTCTGATAGTTTCACGGTGGTCACACTCCAAAGCACAAATTAACAAACGAAGTAACGGTACTAGCAAAAATCCTTTATGAAATCATGGAAAATCCAACTTGTTTCGACCTCAGAAGAGTCTTCATCATCAGGGTGTAAAATACAATTAAGACAGACTTACCTGAAGAAGTCACATGACTGTTGATTTAGTAATGTGAGACACAAAATTTATTGATGAGAGACTGTACGAGTGCAAAAATATACTTGTGCAACTTCACATAAAGTGGCTGGATCAGAAAAGTAGAATGTTAAAAGCAAATATGTAACGATGAACCCTAAAACTGTCAAAAAACATAAGTATGAAGGAGGCCCCATACATGGAAAGAGCTTCTGGTAAACGACCCTCAGTAGTACACGTCCGTCATGATGCTCACAGTCAGAACTTACAGTTCCTATAAGCATGATCTTTGGTATAGAAGATGAAAATGTAAAGCTGAAATGACACCGTTCCAAACAGTATACTACAGTATCACAGTATAGGTAAGCCACATAGTATGACTTATAAACTCCATGTTGAAACTCGCTACGTAAAAAAGTCACAACAGTCCTCAGTCTCCTGACAGGGAAGCAAAAGTTTTATAAGAAGGTGAGAAGTTAATTTCCTCATTAAGGCCTGAAGAGGAAGTGGCCCCCGAGGGTATGAATCCTAAAGGTCTGTAACTGTAGGAGACATTTGAGTCTGTCACCTCCTCTTATATGTTTTGGAATGATCTGAACAACCATGGCCTTTGAACTATCTGGGTTTGTATGGCCTGTAGTCTTGTGGTGGTTAAGGTTATTAGTCCTGATAGCATATCTGTGCTTAGCCAATTTCCCCTGCAGCTTATGTTTTGTGTGGCTGATGTAAAAGCAGCCGCATTCAAGTGTACAAACAACATATGCTGTGTTGCAATTAGCAAAGTTTTGGCAATGGAATGTTTTTGGGTGTTGACTGTGTTGATGTTATTGCAATGATTACAGGCGCCATATCTGGAAGTGCCAGTGGGTTTTGGAAACCAAGAAGTGGGTGTAGGGGCAGGCAGGTGATTCTCACCAGACTGCCTTTAAGTGTTGGTGCCCTTCTGAAAGAGAAGGCTGGAGGCTCAGGAAACACTGAACAGAGTGGGAGTACTAGGCAAGATATCCCGGTTTTTCAGTGATTAAGTGTTCAGTGTCATAGGCCAAGTTGCTGCTCTGTGAAGTGAGGAAGATTTCAGAGGGTTGTAACTTTTCTGTTCAGATCTGCGATACACATCCTGGACATGGTGTCCAAAATCATAATCAGTGTTACAGATCCTCCTGAGCCTCTGCCTTTTAAATTGTGTTCCCAGCACTTCTTTTAGTGTATATCCATGTGCGTGGATCCCCATTTCTCTAACTGTAATTCTTATATTGAGAAAGTTTCTCTCTGTATTGTTGTATTCCAAACTGAGTTGAACGTTTGTGGTAGTGGAATCGAAGTACTGATGAAAGCATATCAGTTATTGTACAGACTCTAACCAGGTGATAAACATGTCATCAATGTGTCTCTCATACCATTTGGTAGAGTCTTTGAATGGGTCAGTTTATCCATGAATGAATGAATGAATGAATTTGACCTTGTCAAAGTGCCTCGGATTGTTCTGACTTCCATTACAAGTGAGCTGGACAGTCAGTGTTTTTCATTTTTATTGTGCTTCTGGCCTTTTTCTTGAAAAATACAAGATTTTTCTTTTTACCCCTATTATTTCATCATTGTTCCTGAGCCAGTGCAGTACTTCCCTTGTATTTTTTTCCCTTACCACTGAATTTAAGGACTGACATTACTCTGAATATTGTTTATGAAAAGTGATATGGCTGTTGAGCCTTTACAACATCTTTGTATGTCATTTTCTATAACTCATGCAATTAATCTGGACACTTTAATGTGTGTTCATTTTATTTTAATGTAAATTAATCATCCTTGTGCAGTGCCATTCGAACACGCCTGTTCGGAATGAGCTGATTGCTTGACCTATGGTGTCGCTGCTTGCAGCTTAATCAGGTTGTACAGCTCCATGACATGCAGCCCCGCAGAGCGCAGCAGCTCTCTGACGGCTTAATATTAAGACATTTTGAAGTCATTAACAGTAAACAGTACAGATGCAATCCCAACTTCGGCCATCGTGTTGGGTTGCAATGACAGAGTGGCAGTATTTCAACTATATACATGGACATTACACTTCCTCGTTTCCCCGGCAATCTACCTGCCAGAATTAGATCAGTTGCACAGTTCTGGAGGTATGTGAAGAGATGCAGAGATTCCTTGATTGATATAGAGAGATGACCAACTCCCTTGTCTAACTGGCTGAAATAGTGAAAGGTTTCTCAGTGCGCCTTAGATGTTATCTAAACTTAGATAACATGATGACTGAGATAAAGCTCGGCATGCAGCACGGCAAATTTGATTCAACAATAGGGCTGTTAACATTCATGCGTTCACCTGTTTGTCATGCATTACTTTATTCCAACACCTCAAACATATTTGTTTTTGTTTATTTACCCCCCACCCCCCAAAAAAGAAGTAAATGAAAATTTTAATCTTGCGATTAATCATGATGAATCACAGCCTTTTAATTGATTGACAGCACTAATATTGATCCATCCATTGGATGTAAGTGCTTATCCTTTAGAGGATTATTGAGACAGTCTTAGCTGACAATAGGCAAGATACCATTCACGCTCATGTTCACACCTTTTAGCAACTTCAAGTTGTCAGTTAACCTAACGTGCATGCCTTTTCACTGTTTCTCAGATCTTGCTAAAGTGGTTTTATATTATTTTCTGTTAATGCAGCTTTACGAGTGGAACTAAACTTAAGGTGTTATGCAGGTGTCCCAAGACAGTCATTCCCATTTGTCAGAATTAAACCCTGCACTGCATACAGTTAATTTTCTTTGGCATTTTAATTTAGCTTTTGTTTCATATATCTTATATTGTTCTTTTTTATTTATTCCAGCCTTCTGGTGAAAAGGACCCCGAGGAGTTCAGGTTACAGACCGGACTGTGAGCACCTTTATTTACTTTACACAGTGACATGCTCTTTTTGTGCTAATCACTCAAGTGTTTCTGTTTCTCTGAGGGGCTGGTGAGCTGTTATTTAATAAAGCTGTGTTTTTCAATGCAGGATAAACATTCATTTCAGGAATATCTACTCAAATGTAGCTAAGCCTGTCACTTAGGCAGTAAGGCATGTCTGATAACCTGCTGCTCACCCTGTCTCTGATTATGTAATGCTTTTAGGTTTGAGTTGGATAATCTCTTTAAGATTGTCCCTCAAGGACAGCTGTTACTGTAAGCGTTTTGACTTTCCACTATACAGCACTTACAGCTTAAGCACAAACTCACACAGACAGTAAAAGGGCAACATCTATTAGCTGACTACAGAGCCTCTGATAACAGTAAATATTCCTAGATCTAATTTTAGATCAGCCTGAGTCCATTCAGACTGCACTTATAAGTAGTAGTTCCTTTTTCTCATAAAACTCAAATTGATGGTGTCCATATATTTATTTCAGACATTGGTTTTGAGGTGCCTGATGCCTTTCTGGTGGGTTACGCTTTGGACTACAATGAGTACTTCAGAGATCTCAGTGTAAGTTTGCTACAGTTGTAGTCTGGACCCAGACCAGAAACTACGCCCACTCCACTGAGTGTATCAAGTCCGCACCCAGTGGAGTGGGTGGAGTCTCTGGTCTGGGCCTCGGCTACTACAGTTGAGTACTTCAAATCAAAAGGTTGATGACAGACATATATTGAAACAATAACTGTGTTCAAATTGTATAATGAATTTTAATTGTGCACAGTATACTGATTATCACAGGATGTTATGGCAAAACATCAGTATACTTGCATAAACAGGAAATTATGTTAAACATGCATTTAGGACTTGTACATCAAAATGTGAAGTTTCAAATCTTTAAACTGTCAAGTAATACAAAGTTCACAATAAATTATAAAAAATTATACCAAGTAAAATGTATTATGCCAAATATTTGATACCCTTTGTTTCTTAAACCTACCTTATACTGTTTCACTACTATTTGTAGTTATTTTTCTGTTTTCCTGCTCTGACTAGTTCCCCCATTTTTATTTTGCATCGTGGAAGAATAATTTACAACAACTGCAGTCTTAAGAAATCAAGTATTGTCATATGAATACTGACTGTTTTGAGTATTCTTTATGTTGTCGCTTTTGTAGTTTGACTGCACATTATAAGCCAAAAACCTGCTTGCAGTTTGTGTATAGAATAGGGACGAGACCCTTGTTTGTTTAGACTACTCCCTAAATAATGATCTAAATGGCCTCCTTCACAGAAGACATTTTCATAGGTAAATAGACCAAGACACAGGTAAAAGTGAATTTATTGAGTGTTAAGAGCTGCAGGATGTTAAAAGCGTCACATATCCAGAAAACGAAACTTTCCCTTAATGTCTACAGTTATAGCCACAGCCCTGCAAATATACTAGCTGTCGCCTACAAAATGTTGAATTTATACCAAGAACAGAGAATTTAAACAGAGAATCAAATTTATCAACTGTAGAAATGCATAAAGTATGAATTCATCGTCTCATGTATTTTCTTTTCTTTTTCTTTCTTTTTTCCCCCAGCACATATGTATACTCAATGATCAAGCCAAGGAGAAGTACAAAGTGTGAGGAGATGAAGTGGTGACTGAATCAATACGACTAGGACCACTGTGATGAACCTCCTAGCTTTGCTGTGTTTTGATTATTTATTTTTCTACATAAGGACCTGCAAAGTGTGACTTGTGGGATGTAAATACACTTCAGAAGGAACATTTAATTTTGCCCAGTAATGAAAACATGGGATCAAGTATGTATATTACCAAGATTTTGATTGTTATATTTTAATTTATTTATCCACTTAATATGTGTATAGACTTCAGCTGTAAATTGCAGTTTTACCTTGATGTGAATTTGTTCTTGCTCGTCAATCAAACTTCTCAGGCTACTGCTTTATGTACAGTGAACTGTCTGTCAAATTTAAGTAGCCTTTTGTATGTTTAACTTAAGTTTTGAATTGTAATATGCATATCCTCTAATTTTACTTAAAAAAATGACTGACTTCGAATGTACTGTCTTTTTTTTTCATATCAGATGTTTTCATTGAGGAACTGTTTACAGCAATACAAATCCCGTTGAAACCCTGAATCCTGTTTTTATTTATGTTGCATTGTTTATAACGTAACGTGAGCAATAACATTAGCTAGTTTGTTGCAGTGTTTGAAAAAAAATCTATTTCCTGTCATTTCATATTACAACATTCGCTTTCCCATTTATGGTTAACGTGTTCTTTTTTGACTAAATACTGTGTAATTGCGGTCAAACTCGTGACTACTATTTTGACAGCTAAGGTAACGTTGACCGGCTAATTAAAGCTAACGCGGAAGCGCGTCGCCTTCTGTGACGTCACATTTTTAGTTTCTATGGTTTTGTTTGTGAAACGGCGGCCAAACCGTCGTATACAAAGCAAGTCGTGTTAGCTAGACCGCAACAAAGAGGGTGACGTTCGTCATGTTAGGTACCATAGTAACATTAACTTTAGCTTTAGCTTGACGCTAATGTTAGCTTATCGTGTCACCATGTGACGTAGAATACGTAGGACAGTTTCAGTTGACAGTTCCAGCCCCTTCTTTTTTAACCGCTAAACAGAAATTTGTTAGCTATTTAAGACTTTGATTTTACTCTGTATACGAGTATTTATCACTTATACGTGGTATACTTGCGAGCATGCATATTAAAAAGGAAGCGATAGCCAATTTGAAGAAGTTTGACATTGGAAACAAGTTTGAATTTCCGCCATTGCTGCCTAAAGCTTCAGTACTGATTCCACTGTTTGTGAGGAAGGGAGAGCTGCACACCTGGATGACCCTGCGCTCAAAAGAGGTAACCCGAATGTCTGTCAGTTAGTTGGAAGACTATATTACTTTTGTTTAACTTAATCTTTGACTTATATGCGTTTTGTAGCTGAGGACCAGTGCAGGTGAGGTGTGTTTTCCTGGTGGGAAGAGAGACCCCAGTGACAGAAACGATGTGGACACAGCTCTGAGAGAGGCAGAGGAAGAGATAGGTCTTCCACCTGATGAGGTCCAGGTTGTCTGCAGGCTCTTCCCTATCATAAATAAGGTAGGACACAAAAACCGATTCATCTCTTTCAGCTGCTTTGGGTTAAACCCTTTTATGACATGACCTCCTCCCACTTCCATCTTTTTTTTTTTTTTTTACAGACTGGTCTGTTGGTGACCCCTGTGGTTGGCTTCATAGAAGAGTCATTTTGTCCCCATCCAAACCCAGCAGAGGTCAGTGCTGTGTTCTCAGTCCCTCTGGATTTCTTCACCAAGGAGAAGGATCACCGTGCTCACGGAGATGCTGGGATGCTGAGACACTGGCACTCCTTTTATTTTGTGGACCCTGATTCAGGAAGCCAGTATCACATATGGGGATTGACTGCCATGATGGCAATACTGACTGCTGCTCTTGCTCTCAGAAAAAAACCTGAATTTGATGTTGGTTTTGAATCTGATGATCCATTTTCCCTCCTCAGAAAGGCCCTCCACAGAAAAATGAGTAAGCTATGAAAAGGTGTTTTTCTGATGTTGTTAGAAATGCCTTTGTGCCACAAAAAATTCCTGACCCTAACCCCAATTTATTTTGTAACTAAAGTGTATTAATTTATTTCACTAATTATGATGTCAATGTGAAACTTAATTTGCAGGTAGTATTTGATTAATATTAAAACCTGTCAAAGTTTTTTTTTTATAAGTAGAGCATTAAAAAGAGAGATGATGGTGGTGGGGATGAAGAAAATCTATTCACTCAAGTTTTTATTAATTCATTTAATGTAGCAGCAGGATTACAGATATAAACAGAAGAGTATACAAATGTCCAGACCAAGGCAAAGTACATGTTAATAATAGTTCAAATGTATGATAACACACTGGGGTTGACCTTTATCCCAACTGCAGGGTTTTAAGGCTGGATACTAAAGCTCAAGCTACACAGAACGGATACAACAGAACTGTTGGAGAATGTGAAATAGAAAGCGAACTAGGAAAAGTGAGCAAAAATGATTACACACAAGATACAGCTCACACTATTGGCAATTAACAGTTAATTTATCATGTTTGCTCCTTTTGATCAAGCATTTCACAGCAACAATAGTAATGTTGACAAGCACATCAACGCAAGAAAGCTCTCCAAACGACAATCTCCACTGTCTCGTCCCTTTTACCTCACATGTACAAATCTCATGAGGCATGAAAAAAACATTAACAGAAAATAAAGTTGAGAATTCACTGGTGAAGCTGCGCAATATTATGTTGAGTAATCACTCAGATATCATCTAGTCATGGATTTCTAAGGTGGAAATGTGTCAAAATATATCAGTATGGGCTATGGTTATGCTTCTGTTTAGAAACAAAAATTCAACCACTTAAAGTGTCCAGATGTTAAACAGTCCAAGAGAATAAAAAGGACAAGGAGCCAAATAGCAGTGACACAAAAGGGACACAAGTAAACACAGCAGAGTAACAGTTATCAAGGCACACTAAGTTCTGTTGAAAGCATCACAATTGAAATTCAAGATACCCCTGCAGTATATTTCACATTTAAATATACATGGATATTCATTTACATGACTGAAGGACAAAACCGATATTGTGAAAAGATTCGTGTGCTATCTTCACCACCCTTATATTCATGTTTCACATGTTCTTCATCAGGTGGAAGTGGCTATTAGAAGAGTCAGACTGAGCATCCTGGACTGCTCGAAATTTAAAAAGGAAAAAAGAAAATAATCGCCTGGACATGGACCATGTAATTACACCACAGTCCAAGACCAAACCATCTGACAAATGTACAGTGATACAAATGACATTTGGTGCCACCCCACCCATCCCCTCTGCCTCAAAAGAAATGTTCTCAAACTGTAATTGGTCCGATGTTAGATGTAGAGAAAGCTCTATGTCCACACCATGAGGTAAAACTTACATTCATGAAACTGAAGTCACAGGTTGGCTTTCTGTGTTGGTATGGCTTTAAGAGGCATCACTGTTCCACACTTCTTCCACAGTCATCATGTGCTCTTAAACTCCCCTACCCAAGAGGAATGGAATGCTTGGAAACATCACTACTGCGCTCTAACCTGACCTACAGTTAATGGATGAATCAAAGTGCCATTTGAGATGCATGACATTTAAAAAAATAAAATAAAATAAAGTAAAAACACACACACAAGAAACCTAGCCCATGTATTATGTTATACAGGTTGGGTAAAGTCAATGTTAAAACAGTAAAATTAAGTTCTAACATATTTTCTTGATGTCCACTTAATGACATTTCTAATTTCAGTCAAACACTTCACAATAAACCTGCACTTCATGTCAGGATAACATACCAGCAATGATATTCTGTGCTATGAGCATTAACCAAAAAGTTTAGTTTTACAAAAATACTCTACATTTTGATACATGGATACAAAATTCTAAAAAAGATATGTTACTTTAAAATGGATCACTAACAGGAGCTGGACAAAAATAGTATGACTATGAAAATGTAAACAAATGCATATGTGAGCAATGCTATTCTAACATTTGAATTATTCTCAGAAATTGGCTTTTTTGATAACACCAAATTGGCTACTGTTGTAGATATGGAAAGTACAGCAGTGTTATTTTGCATCAAAAATAGAGTAATGTAATGAGAAATGTAAAGTATCAAATTGGTGGAAATGTTAATGAACGATAACTGATCCATGAAACAAAAGTACCTTTACATATCTTTTATAAATCTTGTACTTGATCAAAACAACATGCTGAATTGCTATCCATGTAAGAGCTGCATAACTTAAATGAGTAAGTACAAATGAGTAAACATTATGAGGGCATTTGCAAGGACAAGTCCAAGACAAGCTTTTTCGACGATTCACAACAGGAGCTTTGGTATGCCTGGGTGCACTCCAGTCTGACCCCACAACAACAGCCAGCTCTCTAGACTCAGCTCTGCTTCAAAACTTACAATGTCAGCGCTGTTGGTATAAATATAAACTGTTAATGTACTAACATCCCATCAGAAGTGCCCATCACTCCTGTACATAGCACCATAGACAGAATCAAAATGGCGGCCTCTATGTAACAGAGATTTCATTTACCAGTGAGCCCCTGTTCACAACACAAGGGACGGGTACTGGATGCCAACTTCACATGGCACCAGCCTGCACATGGTACCAACACTGAGACAAAAACTTAAATATTCAGCACAACACAAGGTAAAACAGTCTCAAGTGACAGACTGAACAGTAAATAGTACAAATAGCAATACGATGAAAATCCTTCATTTTAATGAAAAACTAAGTGAATTAGTATTTTAGGTGTTTTGTCAGTGTGTAAAACACAAAGGCCTACTTACCACTCCAACACTGAAAAATGACAATGCTTTTGTGGGAATGGCTGCTTTTTCTTTCTTTTTTTTTTTTTTTAGACAGACTTGACTGGACCACTGAGACTGAATACAAAGAGGAATTCAACAGTGAGTAGACATTCTATACAAAGTTGTCCTAGACCTCAAAAATATTCAACATGACAATATGTAAAAATGCCTGGTTAAGATGTATTTACCTTTACAAAGACAAATGCCTAATGTTTTTCTTTGTCTTTTTTTTTTCCTTGTTTTTAAACTGGACGTTTCTGAGTACAAATTCAGCTGGGCCAGTAGAGAGCTGTGGACGGACATAAGGATTAGCTAGAGGCTATAAAGTGCTTGAGATAAAATGTTTAGAAAACCACACAACACTCCATTTTCACAAGTGGAAAGTTTCGTTCTATCCACATTAAGTTGTTAAAGGTAACCAACTTCTTCAAAACAAAAAAAGATAAACACACTACATAGTTGAATGCTTCTTAAATTTTTTACAAAGAAAGCTTCTGCAAACCCAGTAATGAGGCCTGAACGTATGAAAACACTGGGAGGTGCCACAACGAATGGCCAAGTCACATTATTCACCAGGTTGAATCTCATTTGCGAGTGTTTAATAGTCCCTACTTTTTCTGCACATGGGGGAATCTCCTGCAATACCAGAATGTATTGATACCCATTTTTGTGAGTGAGTTCATTTCATTTTTGTGGAGTTGATATCAGTATTTAACTCTCCTACTTCTGATAATCTGCTCAGGTGCAGACTCCAGTCTTGCCAATAAATAGAGGTCAAACATTCTACAAATGTACTCAATTTAATCAACATTACTCTTAGAGTAGATTTTAGTCAAACC
>JAPXVT010000025.1:15700709-15711809 GCA_029823135.1 Acanthurus reversus
ATAGTGTCCACAAATACTTGCACACACGTGTATTCTCTGTGTGCTAACTCAAAAAAGCCCACACACACACACACACACACACACACACACACACTCACACTGGACTTGAAACAGGGGAAGTGAGGTCCACGTGCAGAGAGCTGCTACATGACAGCAGTGTGTGGGGTCAAGGCCTTTCCCAGGTACAAATGAAAGGGAGAGAGGAGACTTTGGAAGAGCTGAACAACACTGTGGGTCACCTTGCCTGGCAAAGAGATCAATGTCTGTTTGACTGGCTGAGAGAGAGAGAGAGAGAGAGAGAGGGAGAGAGAAAGAGAGAGAGAGAGAGAGAGAGAGGCTGAGTGCAGCAGAAGGGTAAATCACCTCTCTTGCTTCATTGAGATGCAGGTAAAACACACAGGGGTCGGGCTCGGCTCCAGCTCCACCCTGCATAACACAAACTCGTGCACGCGCAGACATAAACACGCACACACACAGACAAACATGCACACACACACAGACAAACACACGCACACAGTCACCGCACAATCAGTTTCCAAACACCCCCCCACCAAGTTCGCTGCGGTCCAAAACACACCACTCCACTGACTCTGTGCCCTGCAACTCAACTCACTGTTGAAAACATCAACACAGCCCGAGCTCTGTTTATCCGAGTCAGAATATTGTGATCACATATAATTAAATCATAATTAGCTTTCATCTATTGCCCTTTAGTTATGCATTCTGAGGAGAGCTCCTCATATACGCAAATGCAAATCTAGTGTTTGAATTCTACTGCGACACACACAAAACATTGCATGTGCCCGTATACACATTCTTTTACAGCTGAGCATTTACAGTAATCTCAATTCAACACAAGACTATAGGATTGGATTCAGACAATCACATTACCTCCACTCTGCCCATGCCTCTATTTGCTGGGGAAAATCACCATGTAAAGCCAACACAGACAGATATACACACACAGAGGCAGCGGCATGAACCTTCTTTACAGCTGCTGCATTCTTACCACATGCACGGCCGCGACAGGAGGGGGACAAGTTAAATTATTAGGGTTTCAAATAAATGACACATAACTCAGGACACTGCAAGATAGAGAGAGAGGGAGAGAGAGGGAGAGAGAGGGAGAGAGGAAGGGAGGAAGCTCTGGCTCTGCAGGTCTGGATGATGGACGGACCACAGAGGAACATAAATGCAGCTGATTTAAATCACTTTAAATGTAAATGTTTATCGCGTGGAGTGATGCAGATGCGGATTGAGTGGAAGAGATTGAAATTGTTTCCTCTTTTGAATGCAAATATGTTTTTAACCCGTTGGGGAGGTTTTGTCGTGAGGAAAGTGGCACTTGCAGGAAAGAAAGGAAAATGAACGTATACCAAAAAAATAAACAATTGTATCAGTGAAAGAGATATGTGAGATATGTTATAAAACACTTTTAGGAATACAAAACAAATTTTTATTTAGTTTATTTAGACAGTAGATTGCTATTGTAAATTAACAAAGTACTTTATTACATTTGAGTTCTGACACCATAAGGTGAGAAAGCTTTTTTTAAGCAATATTTAAGAAATAAAGTGTTTATTTTCTGCAAGAATCATTATAAAAACCTAACACTTTAAGCTATTAACACGCATAAATCCAAGTAGAGGAACAAATTAAATTAGATTATTACTGTAAAGATATTTAATGCTGCCTGATTTTATGCATCTTTGACATTTTGAGTTTTTCTGCGCTAAACCAGGTTATATTGATATTATTTGTCTGACTCCCATTTATTTACCTTTGCTTTTGATTGATAGAAAAAGCGACAAGCGACACAATGTCACGATAAAAATGACTCATTCTGATAGGTTTAATGCACTCAGTTAAAGCATGTGTACACCCTTCAACCACAAGGTCAAATAAAAGACAATGCTGTCTGGTTATTGAGCACTCACACAAATAGACACTAAAAAGCGCACACATCTTTTGTCCTATTAATTCTGAGGCATTAAAGCGGAGCACATGATGATGATTCAAATGTCAATACTGATAAATTTCAAAGTGATTTCCCATAGTTGACCTGAAAGAGTGAGACCAATATTTTGACAGGAGACAACTACATTATCTTTAATAACCTAATCATTGGACAGACAGCAAATGATCACAGTGTGGACGTCAATATACGGGGCAGGAGAATAGAATTACAGTTCAGACTGATAAGATTACTTATGTGGTGTGTGTGTGTGTGTGTGTGTCTGTATACTACATGTGCACACTTATTCATATGGTACAAATGAAAGAGGGCAAGCAAATGACAGAGAAACAAGCAGTGGAGCTTTCAGAGCTGCTGAGAAACGAGGAGGAGGCGCTGAAATATTGTTTCCTGTGCCTTCTGCCCTCCTTCAACACAGGAAGTGAATCAGTGCTACTGAATCCTCCTTCCCCTGTGTGTGTGTGTGTGTATAGAGATCTAAACACACACACAGACACATGCACAGGCTGAAAGCATCCCACACAGTTTCCAAACCACTGCAATGATTATCTGTTTCCCACCTGATCATTTTTTTGCACGTTGAATAACAGAGTGCAAACACTGAAAACCTATGAAGCACTATACGTAGCAGCCCTCCTGTTTGTCACACAGCGCAACACTAACGTTCCAGGTGAGACTGACCCGAGGAATTTTTAAAACTCCAGAGAAGAGTCAACTAACCCTATCTGCCTCACAGAGGATAGAGGTGCCATGAAAAAAAAAGAATAGCATCTCCAGTTCTAGGTTACAACACAAATGTAATTAAATAGCACACTATATTGACCTAATCAGATAGGAGGGCCATAAATTAGTGGACACATGCTCACTAAAAGGCCCTCTCCTCTCAGCTAGGATGCATCTCTGATCGTTTATCATCTGAAAGGAGCAGGAAGGCAGCCAGCATCTCTCTCTCTCTCTCTCTCTCTCTCTCTCTCTTGCTCTATCGCTGTATCTCACTCACTTTTAATCACAGAGTAAAATCATTCCTCCAGCCCTAAGAAGCTCTCCTGTCTTGTTCCTCACTCTGGGCTTTCATGGGGTCTAATATGAGCCAGGTGACCGTGTGTGTGCGCGCGTGGCTGACAGGGTTGGACAGGTGAGACAGAGCAAACACACAGTCTAGACTCTCTGTCACACGTCACAGCTGTGCTGCATTTGGAAGTTTCCATGAGGTCCACAGCCACTTTGAAAAAAAAAAAACAGTTCCTCCTTATATACATCCACAGCGAACATGCAATCACTCAGACTATCAAAGGTCCTGCAGTGGGAAAAGATACACTCACACACTCACACACACACACACACAGATTTTCAGCAGCATGCATTGTGGTGACCCTGCATGGCAGCTCAAGCCTGTGCAGCTTTTATCTCAAATGTGCTGCTCTTCAGGAGCACCGAGTTCATCAGTCTGCTCTCAGGAGGAGAAACTCTCTGCAGGCCAGAGTCAGTCCAGAGAGGAGGCAGCTCACAGGCTGCTGGACGTGTCTGTCGCTACAAAGCCAAATTACTGACAGAGTCTCCCGTTGTCTTTGTACGTTTAGCAGAGGTTTTATGCCACGAGTCAGAGTGGGTTAAACAATGAAGTCGATTTCAGAGTTAGCTCGAGATACTGTCAATTATAATCATATAACCACGGTATTACTATTAAATGTTTGCGTAAAGTTTATTTTCCGACAGAATTATTTGCAAATATCTAAATTAACATTATTATCAAAATTAAACAAATTTGTCTGATCCATTTAAGACAAAGTATTTTATCATTTCTGATTCAGCTCTTGTCGTCGGTCGATTTTAAATGAAACTTTCCACGTACAATAATCAACAAGTGGACAGCTACCGAGTAAAAAGTGCAAGTTTACTCTAAAATCAATCATTAACTCTGCCTTTTCTAGGACACCTGCGCACAATTATTAGGCCCTGCGGTAAGTATTGGATTATATCACAGATACTGAGCACTGTGGTTTGATTTTCTGCAGGTGTGTTCGGCGAAATAAAAACAGTCTGACTGTAATTACGCAACAGGTGAAGACCGTCTCTTTTTTTTTTCCTTGCCATGCAAAAATCATCGAAGGGAAATACTTTGAAACAAGTCGCCATGTGTTGTTTCAAGAAGAAAAAAGGGATGAAAAACTGACATTAAATGAAAATTAAAAAAATGTCTTAGTACATGCATTTAAAGTGGATTGATGTGGGAGTTGTTATAATTACGCGCCTCGCAGGCAACAACTGCATCGCTCTTAGTCAGAACCAGATTTTGGGAACAGATGTTCACGTTATCTCAGTGACATTTGTAATTGGCATTTTCTCCTTCTGTTCATGTTCTAGTGCAGCTCGAGAGAAGATTACAGGACTGACAGTGTGTGGTGTCGCCTCGAAGACAGAGTGACAAACAACATGCAAAACTAAGGAGAACAAAAATCATCAACATTTTCAGGAGAATTTATTCGTTTCCATTCATGAAGGTTTATTGATGAATGGTATATTTATTAAATTCCATTTTTAAGAGTGAACACGGTGTCTGCCAGTGAGCTCCACTGCTCAGACAAAACATTATAGAAATCCAGGGCATCACAAAAGATGTATGGCTGCATGATGCTTTGCTTAATTATTCTGCAACACCGGGAGAACATTTAATTTCCATTTCCAAACAGTTCACAGTTTATTTACCGAATAACACCCATAGGGTTCTGGGTAAACTTAATAATTAAGTTCCTTAAATGAAAGGAAAACACATTAACAACGAACTGTAGAAAGAATAGATCATTTGTTGTAACAAGAGCGTGGCAAAGCAGCCTGTTTCTCATTTATTTCAGGGCATGCATCATGATCTGCTTCTGTTGTGTCCAAAGCATTTTATCGTCAGCCCCACTTGTTGATCGCAAAATAAATTTAGTCTGCATTTGTTATAGGGAAATGATAATTGTTCCAACGCTGCTCACCTTGCCAGCAGTTTATCTGCCAGTATAAATCGCTACTGAGTGAAAAGTGTTTTATTTTACAATGTCCTTTTTTCTTACAAGGCTCCAGAAGAAGCCTTTAAATGTTGAAGGGTCCAAATGTTTGCGGGGAACTTTTATGAAAGCAAATTGACGGATGAAAGCACTTGACTCTTTTTTTTTCTTTCTTTTTTAAACAAAGAAATCCCAAAAGATGATGAAGCTGAACAATGCAGTCATACAATCATTGTACACAAGTTCACAAAAATAAGGAAAAGAAAGAAGTAAAAACACAATCCGTACATGACCAGCATGCATGGTTTCACAGAAGTGTTACAGTCTGACATCAATGTCCCAAATGTCTGCTGCAAGTGTTTGGGTTTTTTCTTTTTTTTTTTCACAAGACAAATAAGATGGATGATATGAAAATGAGATCATTCATATCCAAATAAATGGACTTTAAACACAAAAGCAAATTAAAAACAAAAACACATCAAAATAAAGCTGCTGCTTCCTGAGGATTTTTTTGTTTTAATTTCACAAAACAAATTTTGGGTGAGGGGAACTGGATGGACGAGGTGCAGGATGGGGCTTTAGGAGCGGAACTATTTAGCAAAGTGTTCAGTAATTTTATGCAGTGTGACAAAAAACACACATCACGAATTGGAAAGAAATCCTTTAAATTATTTGTGGACACCGAAATCTTATTCAGAGTCTTTTAGACAGGCCTATTTATGTGGGTTATCCTTTAAAAGTTAAAAAAAAAAACATAAACCAAAAAGATTCTCACTCCGAAACAAAATACTTCTGACAAGAGAAAAACTCTTTTTTTTGTTCTTAACTAACGCAGCTTTGACAAAACAACTTCAACACAAGCACGCACAACTTATTTAGCTGCGCCCACATTTAAAGTTTTTTTTTTCGGTTTCTCTGTGAGGGTCGGTTATTAAAACTTTTCAGCGCCGGGACTCACATGAAAAACTCCGGGGATGAGGGGTTGTTGTCGCTGCTTGATCCTCCGTTTTCTCTGAAGCCGGTGCTGATGAGCTTCTCGTATTTCTCTTTGTAGGCGTCCCTCTCCCTGGCCAGCCGGGAGATCTCCTGCTTGAGGTGGTCCACCTGCTGTATGAGTTGCGTCTTCTCTCCCTCCAGGACGTGCCGCTGCTGGACCCGCTTGTACCGGCAGGACTGGGCATAGCCTCTGTTCTTTAGTGTCCTCCTCTTCTGTTTCAGGCGGATCACCTCTTCCTTGCTGACCCCCCGGAGCTGCCGGTTCAGTTCCCGCACCGACATGGTCACCAGCTGCTCGTCCGAGAACCGATCTTCCAAGCGCAAGTGTTGGTGGTTCCCCCCCGCGCCGCCGCCGGACTGAGACCCGGAGGAGGGGTGGTGTGCCCCTGGGTGGTGGTGGTGGTGATGGTGGTGGTGGTGGTGGGACGCCCCGTTCTGAGCTGCGGCGGCAGCTATAACCGCGGACACTACCGCGGCCGCTGATCCCATCTCCTCCCCGGCCATGGCGCCTCCTGCCCCGGCTGCGCCGCCGTACTGCTGCCCTCTGGTATAGCCATCGTAGGTCTGGAGCTGGTGACTGCTGCTGATCAGCGCCTCTACGGCGTCCTCCGGGCTAAAGCCCAGAGCCTCGGGGTTCAGCTGCTGTTGGTATCCGGTCATCCAGTAGAAATCCTCCAAGTGAGCCTTCTGCTCGCTCCCTGATCCCGGACTGGGCGCCGAGAAGCTTGGAGAGGGGGGAACCGAGCTGCAAGGCGTGCTCATCGGGGTGGAAGATAGGGATCCCCCGGCGACCAGGCGGCTGCACTGGCTGATGCTGCGATCGGGCTCCACCGGCTCCTTTTTCACTTCAAACTTCATCAGATCGAAGTCATTAACATATTCCATGGCCAGGGGACTGGTGGGCAGGTCGGAGTTGCTCATTGCCAGCTCTGATGCCATCCTCTTGCTGTTGACAGTCCTCCAAAGGGGGTGAGGAGCACCTGTCAAAGTGGGCTGCTGAGACACGCACTGAGCCAGCTTGATTTCTTTATTTATTTTCTTCAAAACCGAAGGAAAAGTGGATTTTCTCGCACTAATTGCGCAGCGCAGGTTTGGGTTTTGTGAGTCGATAAGTTTTTTTTTTCTTCAGTCTGCGGTGCTCAGAGGAGCGCTGTTTCCTCCCTCTCTCCCAGCGTGCGGGTGTCTGAGCGCCGCTCTCTCTGTTTCTACCATTTAACACTTCATGGCTCCTTTTAGGATTAGTGCGCCAATTTGAGGAGGTTCACGTACGTGTCCCGGGCAAATAGTTGCTTTGTGGAGAATGAAAAAAAAACTCCACCCAAGGATTGATAGATTTTTTTTCGAGGAGATCAGTCAGCCGACGAGTTAAAAAACATTGCTTAGCTTTATAGGCGCTCTGACGTCAGAACTGAAATATATAAAATTGACCGGGACTCAGCCAATGAGGAGCCCAGCCTCGGGACGTAATTAGCATAATAGTATAGAAACCAAAGTTTTTTGGACTGTCCAAGCCCATCAACAGACTGACATTTGAGACTGACTTTTCTTTTTTTAAGTCACTTTGCTTGGAAATGACCGACAGCAAATAAAAAGAAAACAGACGCGGAGGATTAAAAAAAAAAAAAAAAAAAGGATATCAAATGGTAAATATGCATGTCTATCTTTTTTTAGATTAGCAAGTCGTTACAATTTTAAGAGACATTTAAGATTTTTTTCGATTATAGTAATTAAATGAAATTTTAATTTTAGTGTCATATTCGAAAACAATTGCCTACTGTTTGAGAGGTCAGGCTTTCTATGCTCTCATCTGATCAGTTTGTCAGTAAGTTTTTATAAAAATGTGCACAGGTGTGTTCAATTATGTAAGCAGCTTTTTAATTAAGGAATAGAAAGTGTTTTTACATTCTCCACCCAAACATCTTTTGGTAAAATGCATCAAGATAAATTTTAATAATTTTCACACAGCAGAAAACAAGAAACAAAAGGAAATCTTTTTGTCCGTACCACATAAAGTCGTGGTCATAGATGAAATAATGAACCGCTGAGTGAGAAAGGTGAGAGTGTTTGAAGAGAACACGGGTCCGTCTGAGTGGCACTGTTTGGAAACCCAACGTCGCCACCTTTCGGTATAAAAGAAAACTTCATGTAGCTTGAGGGTCTGAATCCGTCCGACCCTCCTGACAGTGTGCAAATGTTTTTCTGCTTCACATACAGTCTAGACATTTGTCTTATAATATTCTGTTTTTGTGGAGCCTCTTCTGCTTTCTGTCAGTCTTGTTACTGAATATGAAGATTGTTTAGATAAACACTAACTTCCATGACTCACTCCATGACTCAGATTCAGATTTAGATTTTATTGTTGCATTTTAAATTCATATTCACATATATTCACATAGAAAAAAAGAGCAATGGTGTTTTATACATTGAAAAAAATCAAATAAAACATTGAAGAAATCTTAATTTCAACCACTGACAAGTCATTTTGCGCTAAGGAGTGAGTTGTAAACAATTTTTTCTTACATGTGTACAAATTCAAGTCCTTGTCAGCATTAAATCCCTCTCCTAATGTAATACTCTGTAATGACAACACTTGCATCTGTGTGTTTCAGGAGCCTCAGTCCCATGTAGTGATCACAGCATCAGTGTTTCTCTCTCTGTGTCTCTCTCTTTTTTGGAGCACATTCCTCAGGAGTGGTGGCACATAAGAACAAACAATACGGAGGGCTGTACACAGAGGACTGGAAAGTAAATAAGAGCACTCTCCCTGGAACATGTCACACGGGGAAGCTTCAGAAAACTACAAAGCCGCCAGCAGATAATCCAACTCCCCGGTGTCCCGACGCAAGTAAATATTCTCTTGGTCCCTGTGACTGTTCATGGGGACTTAACGTTAAACAGGGAGGATAAACATCGTGTTTTATTCATTAGAACACACAACAGAGGCCCCTCTGATGCTTTTGAATAAATATTAAACAGACGAGGTGTCCCATCTGATGGTACTGTACGCTGTTGCTGCTGTAGTGTAGATCCACACTGGTAGTAAAACAGACAGGAAAGGGTAAAGAACTTCAGATTAGCCTAGCAGCAAAACATAGACCTATTTTTCATATATATGGAGGTGTTGCTTTTTGGTAATATGTGTGCGCTTTGTTATGTCATAGCGGTAGGAAGTGAATAAACATTAGTAAGGAAAATGCGAATTTAAAACGGAATAAAAATGATCCTCCTGTTGTGGCACAGTTAACAAAGCTACCTCTCCCCTGTATATTGTTTGACACACAGACAGCAGTTTAAGATGTGAGTCCATACTTGACTCAGCAGTGGATACTTGCTGCTGTGTGAGCTTTAAGTTTGCCAGAGCTCTTAAACCAGGATTTATCAGCCAGGGAGCCTCAAGGGTTAACAAGCAGAGTCCAGAGCCAATGCATCAGCTGTGTTACTGAGGGCTAATAGTCCTGTATGTTCCTCATCCTGTCTCCCCTTGGAGCTTCATGCGGGCAGCTCTCACTGCCATGAAGTCTTATTTAATCAGGGATGCTTTTTTTTCCTCCCCTACTTTTTACAGGGGTCGCACTTAGGTATATATCATAAAATAAGCTTTTACAGCAGGAGGATGGCCACTTATAAAGTGTTAGCAGAGAGGAAAGTTGAGAGCACTTGCATATATATATTAAAATAAGTAACACACAACTGTATAGAGAACAATCAGATCATTTTTAAGCAGAGGTTTTTCCCCCGGTAAATTAAATTAGGGAAAAATGTTGTTACCTTCCTTTAATTCCAAACTGAAGCATTCTATCATGGCTTACCAAGCTTTAATAGCTTTAAATGGTTGTTGTGGCTTTTATACATAAGATTTGTAACGGTTTACCTCAAAGAGATGCACTCAGATAATTTGTAAAAGAAAACATCCAACTCTTTGAATGACTCTTTTCCGGCATGACCTTACGTGTGCAAACCAGCGTTGTGTTAATAGTCTGGTCTCTACATGTGGATCCCAGTTACAGTACATGTTAATGAGACACCGTCTGACCTTTCCGAGTTCACCCCAGGAGAACACTGATGCATCCTGGGTAAAGGATAACCAGTGCTCCCGGACTTCCCCGTGATTTACTGGTATGGTGACTTTACTAATTGTTACATCTATTAAAAACATCCTCGTTACAGTATGACTTATGTGCCATGTCACAGTAGACCTCACTTTTATTTTCAGCGTGCTAACCTTTTGTTTGCCTCTGGGATTCCCTGATGTTGTACACTTACAGTACAGAGGATGTGCATGTTGTTTGCTTTATGTTCCACCTTCACAGCAAATATACTTTGCTTTCAGGTTCATTCAGCCCCTTAAAAGTCTGCTTGTAGAGGCGATAGCCAGTTGTGAGGTCTGTAAAAATAAAATAAAAAAACACAGAGAAAAACAATCACTTAATCATTACGTATGAAAGACCAGCGAAGAGGATGGAAGTGACGAGATAAACGAGGAGGTATAAAATAAGTTTATGCAGAGCCTTTTGGATCCAAACAGCTGTAGGGTGCCTTCTGGAGTTTCTTAGGCGGACACAAGCAGCACCTAATATAAATGTATATTGCCTGAATATTGTGGAAAATTGCCCACACACAGTATACACAATATAAGGTGTTATAGCAAGCCACTGCACCGCAATGACACGCTGGCTCCTCTGAATAACCTATTTTCACCACACAACATGTGAGGCCCAAAACTGAGGTCACTCTGCACAGAGGCAGCAGAGACGTGCCACGCATCTGTTTCTGACTCTTTCTTGTGTCTTTTAAAGTCTCTGCCTGGCCTGTTAGTGAATAGCTCGCCATGAAGGTAGTTCATCAACAACTCTTAAGATCTATTAGGGTGAACGATTTACACAAAACATGTGTGTTGCCTTGTCAAAACATACCTGTTTGGACAAGCCAATTACTCTGCCTGCGCAGAAGCTTCTTGTAACTTTCTCAATATCATTAACTTGCAGAGCCTGAAGGCCTTCGTGGTTCTAGATGAGGCAGTTTCAAACCAACATTTTTGAATGTACACATACTCAAACCCCTTTTTTAAAAACTTTATTTATAACACAGTAATGTTCCAATACTCCAGCAGTCTTAGATATGATCCTATCCTAATCAATC
>JAPXVT010000025.1:15873785-15884184 GCA_029823135.1 Acanthurus reversus
TTTTTTGTAGAACTGTGATTAATGTCGTTATCTCATTGTAGATGACTGGCAATATGAGAGGCCAAGCTACCAGTACTTCCTGGGAGACATTATTAATATTGAGGCTATCGTCAAGCAGTACTTCCATGTGCCCCTCCGCGTTTATGTGGACAACTGTGTAGCTACTCTATCACCCGACGCCAACTCCAGTCCCAGATATGCCTTCATTGAGAACCATGGGTGAGGTAGTTTAATGAGTTAGTTCAAGTTGTTCAGTTGAGAAACACCACAGATATTTTGGGCATCACTTATGTTATTTTGTATGTGTTTCTCTGCATGCAGATGTCTTGTTGATGCGAGGATCACAGGCTCTGACTCTAGATTCATGGCTCGCACTGCAGACAACAAGCTTCAGTTCCAGCTGGAGGCCTTCAGGTTCCAGGGCGCTGATAGTGGGCTTGTGAGCATCTCTCAGACTTATTTAATATATTCTGTTATACATCAAATGCACCCAAGTGAAATCTAATAACAAACCAAACCCTCTATTATTCTGTCAGCTCTACATTACCTGCCACCTGAAAGCAACATCAGCTGCCTATGCCATCGATAGTGAACATAGAGCTTGTTCCTACATCAATAGGTGAGTTTCTGTCACAGTTATTATGGTCTACGTAAAACTGAGAGTAGGTGTGAAAAAGCAAGACTGGAGAATTCATGCTGTACATAACTGCTTGTAACTCAGGTGGACGGAGGCCAGTGGAGCCGATGGAGCTTGTGGCTCCTGCGACAGTGGTGCATTCGGAGCACCTGCCGCTCCATCTGGTGGAATTGGGTCTGGCACCTCATCTGGTTCCTGGTCTGGCGGCAGTGGAGGATCTCTGTCCTCTCCTGGAAGGAAGATCCGTGACACAACCCAAACTGAAAGTATGTTTTTAAAAATGGTCTTTGATATTTGATATTATTTAAAGCAGTGGTTTTCAAGGGTGAGGTGGGCCTCCCATTGGGGGCACCAGAGCACTTAAAGGGAGGCACAAAGAAGAAAAAACAAAAACCAACAACCTGCTAATAACTTACATCTAAGCTAGTGAACTTATGTGAGGAGAAAGGATCGATTTGTTACACACATGAGAGATGAGAAAGAATCTGGTGCAAGAAAACAGAGGAAGTACAATGATGACCTTTCCAAAAAGGCTATAAAAGTGCTCATCCCCTTCACCTCCACCTACCTGTGTTGCTTATGTGATCTCTAGGTGGAGGCCCACGGTCTCAGTCTTTGAAATCTCCTGATCTAAAGGAAACTGAACAGTCAACTTACTACAACTTGTTTATTAGAGTGAATGTTATGCTACCACTATCATGATGAGTTTACCTCTTACTGTATGCTTGCCTGTAGGTGGTACAAACTGTAACACATGACTTTTTCTTCCTTCCTCAGTTGTCGAATGGGAAGGTGATGTCACCTTGGGTCCCTTTTCCATTGAAGAGAAGTTGGTTGCTTAACTCAATTCCCTGCCATGGCTATGACCATCAAATAAACATTCTCTTTGGTTCTTAATAGTCTGTATGTTGTTATCTCTTGCTTCCTGTTAAACATTCAGCGTAACCAAGGAAGGGGTCCCAATCATTATATGTAATTAAAATTTTACAAAATGGAAGAGTATTTTTAAAGAGGGGGCCTTAAGATGAAAGTGCAACTTGTTTAATTTTGCCCTTGTTTAACATTGTGTAATAGCATCTGCCCAGCTCATAGTCTGTAAATTTTTCCATTTGATGAAAATAAAAATGCAATTGTGGGAAAGATTTGTTTTATTTGATGACAATTGCAGAAAACTTGGATTAGAATTACTTTTGTTTTTCTCTTAAACTCGACATTGAATGAACAATAAATTATTAAAACATCATAAAGTGAACAATCTGATATAGTCATAATTTTTAAAAAATAGTATAAAAAAGCTAATTAAATGGAAACAGGACCTACTTTTCAAACTGTCACTGTATAGTTGCGTTGTTTAGTGAATCTTGTTTGATGACTCAAAACCCAGTGAGTGAACACCTACCGCCCCCGTGTGGAACAAATGGTGAACTGCAGCCTGGCAATACACTTCAGCACCACGTGCAGTGAACAGCTCCACGCTGCGTCCTGTCAGCAAGACAGCAAGACACCTGAATGTTTGAGGTGATCCAGTGGTAAAACTGAAAGGGAGGAAAACTGTGACGTTCAGCCTTTGATCATCTTAAAGCAATAACGCCAAACTCAATATAAAACACCGATACATTTTTATGTAAAAGACAGTTTATGGTTCTACTTAAAAAAATACACCTTTGAGAGGCAAATTAGTTTAGAAAAGTTGATTAACTATGTCCTACCAAAAAGAACACATGGATTTCCTTTTCACTCCAGTTTTAGGGCTGCATCTCTTCTGGATAGCCTATAAGCTGCTGTATACTGCATTCATTTATTTATTTATTTATTCATTAGGCCTACATTACACTGTTCTACATTGTTTAGATAATTACCGTAATGCGCATAATTAAACTGTAACATCAATTCGTTTTCCGTCTTCTTTTGTAGACCTTTGATTTTCTTTCTGTCATCTCTCGTGTCTTGAGAATTCACCAGGTCTCCATTTAAATCTTTGCCTTTGTATTTGTCACTGCGCCCTCAGCAGGTTATATTGATCTGTTTTGTGGTTCACTTCTCGTTGCACAGTGCTCTTTTGCTGTCAGCACTTTCTCTTTAACTGTCTCTTTAACTTTCTGTGTCATTTTTTCTTTCATGCCTGCTCCGATATCTTTGCGTTTATGGAGACAAAGAAGAGGAAACTGGGTCCAAAATAGCACAAACTAAAAAATAAACATTCTGTTAAACCATGTAAAACAGTTCGTGATTAATTTAATTGAATAATTGAAACGCATGTCTTTTCCGGGGAAACCCTGGATCCCCCTAAAGACCTTTTGGTGGTCCGCGAGCCTAACTTTGGAAAGCAATTTTGCTCAGCCTGCAAATCCCACCGTCAGTGTAATGTAACTGTAAACACTTGATCCAAACTGTGCTTCTACGCCACCGTTTTGCCGTTCGTCGACCCTGCAGGCTTCAGCTCTGTCTGCATTCACTCCTCTGCTCATACGGTAAAGACGCTGACGTTATATCGCCTCTGCTCCAAACCCACCCCCCCCTCCCCTCCTCCTCTGTCTCTGCCTGTCTCCGCACTGCTGGCCTGTATCCGTTGTGTGTCATAGGCAGCATCACAGCAGCAGACATTTGGCGAAGAAAAACACGGACCGTGGTCGCATACTGCGCGCTTACGCGTCGCGTGGACGTATCTGGGGGCAACGGGATTGTAATTTTGATCTCCGCGGTGCTGTGCGCTGTTTCTGAAGATCATTTCTTGCATTAATTCACACCCCCCTCCTGCCCCGCTCGTGTGGATGGTTGAATGCAGATTTGATGGTGCTGAGCAGGCTCGTCTGATCGAAGGCTTGCGGCCAGGGGACATCTGTGGGGCCGCGGAGAGAGAGACCCTCTGTCCACGGGCGCGACTGTCCTCTGTCCTGTGACTGTGAATGGACTGCGCTCCATCCGTGATTTTCTGCAGTCGCTCTGAGTCATTTGTGGAAGAAGATGGCGGACAGGGCTGAGATGTTTTCCCTTTCCACTTTCCATTCCCTCTCTCCTCCCGGCTGCAGGTAAGAGCTTAGCGCGACACTGGAGGGATGATGGGGGATGATGCACACTCTTAACGAGCAGACGACGTGACCCCAGAAACAATTAAATGTATATACATATATAATCTGATTTGTTTTCATGACTGCAATGAAACGCACATTCCCTGCCATGGGCAGCAGTAGATATTTTGATTAACCTGTCAGGCCTGCTGCTGCCTCCCTGCGCGCCAATAGGTGCTGCAGCTGAACAGCCGGGTGTTTGTGTTTTGGAGCTGATGCGTCCCTGAAAAACAACAGAATTTTAAAGACAGCTTTTATTATTCATTAAAAAGTGTGAATAGGGGTAAATACAAACATATATGGCAAGTGATTGACCAGTAGCTGTCGCGACACGCACCGCCTTGCGCATTCTCTCTGTGAGGCCCACGCCCTGTTGAGTCCAACCCAAGCAAGGGCACGTTGCTGAACAATGATTTACGGAAGTCCCACTCATATCGATGCTGGTTCAAACGCCTGTAATGTGACCTCTGCGACACAATCTGCTTGCGTTTTCTTCTTGCCTAAACACAATTGTGAGCAGGAGTCTACTGGCGTAAAACGCGCAGAATTAGTGATACAGCTGTGATCTCTCCAAGGTTGTCCATTGCCAGGAAAAAGGCACGACGTGGGGTTTCTTTAGTGCAATTAGTTGATGCAAATCGGGCCTGGTTAAGAATTTAACTATTGCAACACTTTGGTGGGATGTGGATGAAATAGTGTGGAGGCTGCTGCAGTGTTCAGATCCGCTCATGCTTTGAGGCATACAGGAATATATCCTGGAATTATGAAAGGTTTAATTATCTTTTTAATCTGATATGATTTCCATTTGCACTAATCTTATGCCTGCTGCCGCTGTAAGACCTCTCTCCCTGTTACAGGATGTTTGTTATTGTTTTGCTTACTACATTGTTTTGAGAAAATGGGGATAAAATCCCAAATGTGTGTATTTGATGTTGCTCTAAGCAGCAGAAAACTCAAATACAGGATGGCGGAGGCACTCTGCACTTATCCATATAATGCTACAATATTTAATTGTCCCTGTCTACCTCCACATGTAATATGTCCATACAGAAGGCAATCACATTAGAAAGCGTTCCCCTCGTGGATTTTCTGTCCGCAACATGCACTTACGTGGGATTTAGTTACCTACTGTAGCTGCGTCTCATGGACGGATCATATCAGATCAATAGACCTGATTTTTTGCATGACTGCTAATGACCTCAGTCCAGAGCGAGGTTTGGCCATTACATCAATAATTTAAATTTACAGCGTTGGCAAAACAGCTGGAGCGAGATCATCTTTTCTTTAGGCAGCCCTCTGAACTGCTTGTATGTGATGCCATTGACTCCAAATCTACATTAAGTTACTTCTCAGCTCTCAAACATGTCGCCAGTGTCACAGAAAACTGAGTGAATGTGAAGAGCAGATGCTTGCATCACTTTATTAATTAAATGGGTGGAGGCTGATCAGTTTCACTCGATCGCTCACAGTTAGGTTTGTGTTGTGAGTACACAAGGACACATTGTGTTTATTTTGGGTCAGCTATGGATCACTGATTTCAGACTGTGAAACACCAATACATCACTTCGATGAACCATTATTTTGGCACACACGCAGACGAGATGACTGTATGTGTATAATTAAACGCTTCCACTCATTCATTTGATAATGTGCATCAATGCATGCCTGTGTTCTCGTGCTGCATCTCTTTTTCTGTGTTTTCTGACTGATTCGAGGATGAAACCACCAGTGGTGTGATGGTGTGGTACAGTAATCCGCCTTACATAACCCTAACACTTTTTCCAATGGGCAACATAATCCGTAAGAGAGCCTGCCTTTCTCTCCTGAGCACCACAAATTTACGACAGCCGACAATTTCTCCTGCACTGAGGGAGCACTTTCTCCTCACCTTAGAGGATCCATGTCAGTCTATACAGCTAATATATGATGCACCCTTCGTTTAATGTAACATTTTATTCCCAATGCTAGTAGATTTCTTCCTACATAGGCTGAGAGACGTTGTTTCTACTGCATAAATATGATGAAATTAATCAATACAAATAGAAGATTACAGTTCTGTTCATTTTATTTTTACATCAAGGTTTAAGCTTACAGAGATATTTTTATAAAAATGAAGTCCGTAAGTCCAAGCACCATGTTTTTTTTCAGAATAAATAACCCCAGCTGTGGTTTGCTGGAGCTAAAAATGCTGACACAGTATAACATGGCAGTCATAGTGCCAACAACCACTAAAATATAATTTTGCGACATTTTGTGAAAGGATTGTTTAGATTTTCCAGGTCATCAGCCTTGTTGCTGCTAGTGAGAGGTATTTGTTGAGGTTGTTTGGCCGTTCATAGGAAAGGTTGAGTTTGGACACAGGTTTGGATCTGGTGAGCAGTAAAACATGTTTAACTTGTGTGTTGAGCTAAAGAATAAGTACAGTATCTATGGGATCTAAACTTTAGTTCTCTGGTTTTCATCACTTATGCTTAGTTCATAATTATTTATTGAATTGCTGTTACAAAAGATGTATTTTGATACATATTTTGTATTTTGCTTAAAATTGGTGAAAGCCAAATCCAGATGGCTTTAGAACCAACACAGTTAGCCGCCAAACAGTCAATCAACACAAAATAAATCAGCAATTATTGTGATGAATATTGTGATCAATTAATCTTTTATGTATTTTTTTAAGCAAAATTGGCAAAAATCCTCTATTTCTAGCTTCTGAAAATGTGTTTTCTGATTTTCAAACAGTCTTTACAGACGATAATTTGAATTTAGATTTTCAACCACTGATCAGACAAAACAAAACGTTTGAGTCCATATTCAGATTTAAAATATTACCATGAACTTAATTATTTTCCACAGTGCAACTACAAAATTTTCAGTTATGTGATTCACCCACCCTTCCCTGTGTGTATTTCACATGTTTAGCAGTCGATGTTCCACTTTCCACATCTTTGAAGACTGTCTGATAGGCAGAGGGATGGGAGTGAGTGGTGATGGGTTTGGTTACCATGGGGGGTAAGAGGCTTAAATCCAATACAGATACATTTTAGCTTCATCTCTGCCTCCCTCCTGCTGTCTCTTTCTCTCTTTCTGTTTTTCATCTTTCTCTCACACTCTCTACGACCAACACTTGCCTTGTTTTCACGTGTCAATCTTTGCAGCAGCTGTTGCCATAGCTTGGTTTCTCCATTTAGCAATAATTAAACAAGTCACATTCATGCACTCCATGAGATTTGTTTTCCATCACTCTGATGCCAGTGACTGTTTCCCGTCTATTAGCAGCATTTGCTTTACGTCTGATGACTTCATTAATCCAAATCCTGCCAAATCAACACAGAATCATCTGCTCCGAGCAAACCGATGCATCATCTCCGCCTTTGGTTCAAAAATGGCGTGATCTTCAGGTTTGGATCTGACACAGACAAAAGCGAGTGCTTCATTAGGTTAAACACATGACTCATATGTGAGTGTGTGTGTGTGTGTGTGTGTGTGTGTGTGTGTGTGTACAGGAGTGTTGTGCGCGTGGGTGTGCGAATGTGTGTGTCTCTACATTACTGGAGACTGACAGTGGGTGAAAAGCCTGGGAAATTGATCTTCTTAATGAGTCAGTGGCAACCACATCAAATGTCCTTGGCTTTAGAAGATGATGATGTCACCGTGAAGCAGGTGCTCCTGGTTAAAGAGACTCATTATCACAAAGACTCAAACACCCAGCCCCCTGTATCTATTTTAATACTGTAAATAGAGTCTTTAGATATCTGCTCAGCTTCTTATTTTTGCCTTTTTTATTTTCTTGATGACTGGCATTTTCATTTTAGTCATATAAGACAATACAGCTTAAATCTATGCTGTTGTAACTTGACTCACCGTGGTCATATAAGGATTATCTGTAAGATTTCTTGATTAGAAGTGCAATAAATCAATATTGTGGTTATGGGTTTATCTTCCATTTTCTTAAATGCATTATAAACCAGCAGAAAATAGTGAAAAATGTTCAAGGTGACTCTGAAATCATATTCAAATATCTTCCTTTGTTTAACCAAAATGACCAAAAAATTTAAAAATGAGCAAAAATTTAAAAATGAACAAAATTTTAAAAATGAATATCAGAAATTGTGTGGATGCTCTTCTGTAAAGTAGGCCTATAAAGCAGCTTAACTCAAGCATATAGTCGTGTGAGCATAAATCTCTACATGCGTGAACATGCAACAAGTGCATCACATAAGCAAAGATGACAGTGTGCTGATTTGACCATTTTTAGTGTGGACATGAACAGTATCAGGGATGACAGAAGATAGCTGCTTGTACAAATGTGGGCTGGAGAGATTGCTCGAGCTGGAGGAAGGGATGGAGAAAATGAAAAGAAAAGAGCATGAGACCTAATCACACACAGAGATGGTAAGAAATCCTTAGCAGTGGCAGTGAATCTAGGTGTGCCATTGCAGCAACATGACCACCATCGGTGAATGGTAATTTTGTGCTGACTTCTGTTCTTATGGTTGGACTCTCAGCTTGCTCAGTGTGTCACAATTCCGAATAGGCAGGGACAGACTGATGTAATGCAGGCCTTTTTCCTGCACCATTACAAAGATTGATGTTGTGATCGTTTCTCTCCAGCTCTGAAGCTTCAATCCAAATACTCATTACTAAGAACGATCAAAGCAAAGAGGGAGTGAATGTGAGGGACGTCACAGTGCGGTGCTGGAGAAGCAGCGAGTGCTACGCAACATGGTGTGACAGGGAGTGCATGCTTGTTTGGATGCTGTCTAAACACCAAACAGGATCATGAACATGTGATATCAACACTGCAGTGGTGACGGCATCTTAATTGAGGCACTGAGAATCAAAATAAATCCAAATATTTCCGAAATGGAGATAAAGCAAATGAGAGAAAAGAGGAAATAATGAGGAAAAGTGGAACTGATGCTGATCTTAAAGATGAGATGAAAGAAGTGTATGTGCATGCAAAAAGGTTTATCTCTGCTACGACGTCAATGTGATTTTGTGAGGCTGCAGTCAGTCAGTGTTATTGCTCCTCAAGGAGAGGACAGAAACCTTTGCTGTAGACATTATCCTGCAGCTTTTTAGTGACACACATTTCCTAGGTTCTATAGTTGAGGGGAAATGGGGGCACACTCTGTTGTGACGTGCAATGCAGAGCTTACAGGAAAACTCTAACATAAGCAGATGAGCACACAAACAAAATGGAGTCTGGAAACAGAAGAATAAGGAGCAATGGAGCAGACCAGACAAGGGATAACAGAAAAGGAAATGAAAAACTGATGTATGACAGTAATAAAGGGGCAGATCATCCAAATTACATCCTTTAGTGGTATGTAGCTATGCAGATAGTGTTGGTTTTATTCATCCAGGCCTTTGGAAAAATCTGCCTCCTTTCCCAGTACAGTGGGGAATAATGTGACTGTGTTTGCAGAGCTCACAGCATTGAAAATTAATTTGAAAATCAACAGCAGCATAGTTTTCCCGAAACAATGTCCCCATTATGACAATGTCCCCATGAACCACACACTTAACTATGAAGCTGGAGTGTGTTTTGTGGATTATCCAGAGTAACAGTCATTATCTCTGAAAAGAGAGGCTGCTGTTGATTCAGTATTATAAGCACTGTAGAGAATTTAGGATTTTAACAGAAAGGAGATAAATCCTGGACAAATAAATCAAAAACTAACTGCATGAATATATATGCTGCTTTAGGAAAGTGAGAAAATATGTTTCCTTGTAAGTTGGGACAACTGACCCTTTAAATTCTACATATTTTGGGATATTAGTGTAATTAGCTGAAAAACCAGACCATCACAGACAGCATCAGTTCTCTGCATCGCACCAGGAGCAGCAGTTGGACCGATTTCACAGGAAATCAGTTACATTTCTTCTTGTCACCACGAAAACAAAAGCTTTGTGGCATGAAACAAAGACTTTTGTGTCTGTACCTTTTGAATTCAACATTTCTTGCCAAGCAGCGTGACTGTCATCTTCATGCCTCCCTGTACACCTCAACTCCTCTGATTACGTCTCCTGTATTCCTCTGTTTCCTCATCAGTGCTGCCTGTTCCTCCAGGCTTCATCCTGAAACAAAACATGGGACTTTGTTGCACTTGTGTGGTGGTGTCAGCTGCCTTGGATACAGCTGCTTGGACGTCGTGCTTTTCCATTGTGAATCACACACCAACACACTCCAACACTTGCAAACACACCTTCCCTTAAGACAGGCCAAGGAGCTCATTAGTGGCCTTTTTTGTCCAGGTTTGGTGAAGACACTATTTTACTAATTAGACACCTGTTTTTGCTTGCACAGTGTTCAACACTTGACCATTCATAAGACTGAATCATTTTACATAACAGAAAAAAACACGCATATGGAGCCAAAACAAATTTGTAAAACACAGATCATGTGCATTCCTTGGATCTTCTAGATGTTTTAACAGAGTTTTTAATAAAAAGTCATTATGAGTCCCAGGATTGTAGCACAGTTAAATGCCTTCTTGATGTGGAAATTAATAAGACACAGAAGACATACACAGGCTTAAATTTAAGTTTAAAGTGGAGAAATCCCTTTGATGTCTCACCTCAGGACCTGTGCTTTTATGCTATTAAATACTCATGTAGGAAGATAAGAATTGTGTGCTTTATATATAGAAACTTGCATTTTCATCTGTATTTTGTTTGAAAGTGATGCACT
>JAPXVT010000025.1:16248864-16266048 GCA_029823135.1 Acanthurus reversus
TGGAGGGAGATGGACGTTCTACAAGGAGATTCAAAAGAGTGTTTTCTACCGCAAGAAATATGATGCTAGTCATATTAGTCTGCTGGGCACCAGGTAGACACACACACAAACCAATCCATACATAATGCAATACATTTGATGAATTCTGAATCCATATCAGATTCATTTCTTGTGTTTTTTCCTGCTGTAGTGCTCTTCCTCATTGTGCTGTCGAACCTGATGATTTGGACAAACATTGAACAAAGGAGCTTATTTGGCATTTATGTGATTCAGGTAAATTTCAGAAAAACAAGCCTGGATTTCACATCCGGATACTAAAATTTCTTTAAGTAGGATGTTACAGTATTGTTTATTATATATGTATCTGAATAATTTCAGGCTGCCAGTGTGTCCCTGCAAGGCTTTCTAAACAGCATGGTTTACGCCTGGAAACGACCCAACTTCACAGAGGCTGTTCTTGGGGAGAATACACCTCTCGTGGCATACGAACACATGGCCTTCTTTGATGAATCACTGAGGACCTCGTCTTGATATTTTACCATCTAGACATTAAGAGTCATTGCTGGTCTGCAGCACCAGCACACGTGCCCAAGGAAGACTGACTGCTTGCTTGCACACGTTGTGACCTCTTGGCAATTAAGACTGAATACACATGTTCTAACTGGTGGACTGAGCATGGAAAGAGATACCACAAACAGATGAAGGAAACATGAAGACTTTTTAAAAAAAGAGTCCACGGCAAAGACTGATGCACTGTTTTTCATTGCTGCTGTTGTTTTTCCACGTACTGTATGCAGCGAAGTCAAAATCACACACGGTGGAATATTTTTTTGAGCAAAAGTGATGATGGAATAGACTTCTAGGTAATCTGTAGAATTGTGTTGTATGTGTGTTTGTGCTTATGATGTACTGTTTCATTAAGATTTCAAAGATGCCTCAGCGAACTGCTGAATTATTGAAGTAATAAATAATTTCTCCCTTGCTATGTCACATATATTTATATTGTTCACTAAGGAACATTTTAGGCCATGTTTTATTACATTGACTTGTTATTGAATAGTCCCTCAGTACTCTGAGTTTCAAGACAAGAATGACGGAGAACCTGTCAGGGCTGTGCACTTTGCATACAATTACGTAAGAGTCTCAGGGGCACATGTGTGCTGGAACAGTGTTCACATGACAAGTCACTGTCGACAAGAGGAGGAATTTCTGCTTTGTCACGTCTGTGTGGAACCACAGATGTTAATGCATGTTGTAAAAAACAATGTGCAGTTTTGCAACTGAGGTCACACCTGAGGCATGTTTGGTTGTTCACACACCGACATGAGTGCACTCACGTGTTATGGTATCTTAACCTGTTAAAGCACGACATTCGGTCTATGAGTTGAATTGTCTGTTAATGGTTGATAGACTGCAGGCCGACCTGCTGCAGCTTGTGTTAGTGATCACATGTCTTACTCATTTATCTGCTGTACTGGTAAGTGAACTTGATGTTTTCAGTTGTGGCTGTGCGACACTATAGACCACACCATCAAATATATGTGGGTCTGATGGATAAATAACAAACGCATTTTAACAATCTACTGTTGTACTGTGGAATCAGGCAGGAATAGAACGCATAGGCTTCAGATAAGTCTGGGAGATTTTGTCTGTTTAGACATAACTTTGCTTTGTTTTGCAGGGCTGTTTTTCTCTATTGTGTTCCAAACAACTTAAGTTGGGGAAAGAATAACACACACCCTTTTTTATGATCAGCTGAGTCTGTATCACAGATCTGAGTGTTGCAACATTTTACTGCAATAAAAAAAAACCTTACAGCCTGCGTCACCTGCACCTACTGACCTCAATTTAATGTTCTTAGAGCAATCTGTTACATAAGGTTCCTATATATCCTGCCTTTTTAAGCATATTATATGATAAAAATAATCAGTGTTCCAGCGCTACTAAAAAAGCAGCCATACTCAGCAAATATACAGTACAGAGGAAAGACTGAGATTCGCTGAATCTTGTGACCCATTTACACTCTTTGTCAGCTGCTGGTCATGTATTTATGTATAGAAAATTGCCAGCCAGGGGAAGCTTTTATCATTGCATTCATTATTCTTGAGCATATCATATAAACTGCACTTGAAGGTCAGACATACTGCTGCCACAAGGCTGCATGTTCTTATGTTTGTCTGTGTGTATGCATAGTTGCTCCATTAATTATTCGCCCAGTGAATTTTCTGAATATGATGAATGGACCCCAGACTGGCTGACTGGACTGTGAGGCTGTGGCTTAGAGGTGACTTTCTGGATTTCTAAACATTTCCTGTCCTGCAGCTCCAAGGTTGTCTGCATCATTTGGCTCACAGGCAAAAAAGCTGTGCATGTGTGAGAAAAGTGAAAGTAAAAGTTACAAAAAAAAAAACCACTTCACAATACATGAACAGTTTTCACTTAAGCGTATCCTGTGATCCTTGTCTAGGCATAGACTGTGCGCCTCAATCAGTTCAGTTCAACCATTGTTCAGGTTCAGTGCTGCCACTTCAAATTATTGCTTCTTCTTCTGCTTATTAACAAACTTTGTTGCAATGTTTGTTGGGTTTTCTGCATAATTTAAGTTAACACCTGCTTACCATCAGCTATATCCAGTGCCTACGGGCAAAAAAGAAAATGAAAGCTATAGTGTTGCATAATGATAGGTGTACTAATGGTGATAGTTTGAAATTTCGTTTATGTAACAAGAAAACACTAAATGCTTTGATAAATAAATACACGTGGGAAATTTCTACCAGCATAAATGCATGACACACCTTCAGAAAACTCCTGATCGGCACATAGATCCCACCTGGCAAGAGGCACTACTAACTCCTTTACATCTGGTGTAAACTGACTCTATATCAAAGGTAGCTAAGGGAGTTTTTTCATTCTCCATATGTAATCAGTCTTTCTCCTAACAGTCTTGCAGAGCCTAAACACTGTTTAAAAAATGTTTTCAACAAAATCTACTTGCTTGACAGTTAAATGTATTTAACCAAATATACTGCTAATGAGAACAATACTCAGCATTATCATTTGTCTTTATTTTTACACTGATCACAGATACGATAACAGCTCCCTGTCGGCTGTTACAAGCTGAGTTGCAGTCCTGGAGCTCTGCTCTGTAACAGACCCTGTGTTTTCCAACCTCACTGAGGAGGCAGGTGAAAGAGGAGAAATAAAGGATCTCTTCTTTTTAGTTATTCTTACTATAAAGCAGGCCAAGGTGACACATCTGCATTATGTTGTTCCATTGTGAGTTCTCCCCTCTAAATGTGGCACTGAATGAAAAGTTGTTGCTGCAGTCTGTGATGAGTCAACTCTGTCTTTTCTTTTCAGAAGTCCATGGACAAGGATCTCTGCTGGGCCATCTCAAAGTTCCCCCTTCGGCTTCCTGCTCTGCGCACATACATGTCATACCTTCCATCTTCTTCCTCCTCTTCATCCTCCTCCATCACTCTATCCTGCCGCCCCAGTCCTTTGTCCCCCATACCATGTGGGCCGTGCGTTCGGCCTGGTTTCATACTGGGCCAACTCTTCTTCCGCAGACTGCTGTTCAAATCCCCAAAGGGAGGTAAGGTGTACTGGAAGTCCCGTCTGAAAGGGGGAAGCTCCATGGATCCCCTGGCCATTCCAGGTGCACTTTGACTGGCCTTGATGGAGTTGACAGAAGCCTGGGAGCCACAGTGATGTTCGTGAATGCAGCGTGAGCCTGATGAGGATCTCCTTAGCGCCTGCAGGGACTGCAGCTCCTCTGATAACTCCCCAAGATCCCCAGACATTTCCTGAAGAGGATGACGGTGTTACCTTTGCAAGTTTAAGAAAGATCAGCATGTGTAGCTCATAAAGCGGCAAATTAATCACACTAACCTTGTCTCTGAGAGTAAAGAGTTCGTAATGTGGAGGGTCAAACACCTCCTGGAAGTCACCCCGCTGGAACAGGTTATTCTTACGTACTAACACCTTCAAATAATTGATAAAAAAAGGTAATGACTTGGCCATTTATACACCATGATACCAACTCATTTTATCGTGACTTGTCTTAATCACCTTTTTTCGTGGCTGCTTGACTTGCACCAGGATGGAGACGATTAGGAGCAGTAGGACCACTCCTGTAGACACACAGATCACTGTCCCATGAGTCTTTGTGATCTGGTGAAAAACACCTTTGCTCTTTTTCTCTGGATGATGGATATGAAGAGAGTGACAAGGATGGAGAAAATATGAGGGACTTTCAGAGAGTACATCAGTTGTGTACTTGTTGCTACCTCCATCAGGACAGTCTGTCTTTTTGGTTGCCAGGAACAATTCAGGGCCTGTGATTAAGAGCCAATCAAATCAGCTGAGGTGCTTAAGACCCACTGAGCAGACAAAAGGCCTTGAAGGTATTTTGGCAGGAAAGCCATTAAAGATGATGAGCTCATTGTTCGCTTGCCAAGAGGAAATTTTGAGGGGATATTCTGTACTGTCCACCTGCAACCAATAAGCACAGCTCTGTGGCATCTGGGCGAAACATTACAAAGAGGATCTCTATTTATCTTGCAGAATTACAGCCACAGATTGTCAAAGAAGCTCAATGTGACACAGCTAAACCAAACATGGCATGCATCACATTACAATACAGTGCAACACTCTCTTTACAGCACAGCATATTTTCAGATAAAGAAGTATAAAGTGCTTTGGCACAACTGGAGTACCTTTGCAGTTGCTCTCATCCCAGGGAAAGACACAGTTCTGTATGCCGTTGCACACCAGAGAAGTGTTGATGCACATGTTACTGTGGCAAAAGAACGCGCTGCCTGCACACGGTGCTGAAATATAACCACAGGCTGATCAGAGCGTTACGGGAAAAGGCTGACAAAGCAAGCAAAGTCATCAACATCTGGAGAAAATCTGTCTTTTTGAGACTGTTGGCTAAAGTTTTTCAAAACTGATCCCATTTAAGAGGAACTGATTAAATAGAAGATATGCAGTGAAGCCTGGCCTTTTTGTCATAATTGGATCCTTAATAATGATTAACTTCACTCCTAAAAAAACGCAGTACTGCATAGAAACCACAAGACAGTATTGTTACATCAGTAGACTTGCCTTGTCACAGCTGCAGAAACAAAAAGAGACATTAATGGAAGTGTAAAATTACAGCAGTGAAAAAAAATCTCAAGGACAAAACTCACGGTCTGCAAAGAAAGTGAACAGCATCCGGAAACGGCTGAGACGGCTCGTCTCATCAGCCCACATCCTCACTACTGCCACACCGGTGTCCAGCATGATGTCGTTAGCTACTGTGCTACAAAACTTGGCCTGCAAGAAACCACAATCCCTTTTCTCTTATAGTGTTGGAGATGTAGTCTCATTGATGCCAAGGTCTGTAGAACAGTTGCTACATATTCATGATTTGAGTATTATAAGCATGTATGACTTTGAAACACGAGATAGCAGAAGGAGAGAGACATTAAGAACTAAGAGAGTGGAATGGAAAACACTGTAAAAAAAAAAGGACATCATATCATATCACAGCACTTTCATTTTACAGACTGAAATAACTGCATTCATTACATATTATAAAACGCATTACCTTTAGGTCCTCAATGGCATTACTTCCATCATACACAGCCACAAAGTTCTTCTTACATTCATTTGAGTTTTCCATCTGGTACTCCAAGAATCGGAGGTAAATCTGGAATCAGCATTAAGATGGGATTTTCTGTTGATTTTTTTCATTTTCATTTCATGCACTTCAATGTATTTTGCTTTGCTATCGGAAGACATGTCCCATTGAAAGGCAAAAGCTGCATTAAAGGATTAAAAAGTCATTTTGAGCCAGATTTACTGTATGTTAGATTATCAGTGCATATGTTATACTTTGTACTTCGTGTGCGCATACCTTATGTCAAGCTGTGGATAAACTATCAGTAAAATGTTGGATGAAAAAAGACAAAGGCTTTTTTCTAGACAATTTCGAGATATGATTTGTCTTTATGAGTAAGTATAAAATGGAGCAAACACATCATAATACATGTGGAGGCAAAAATGCACAGCAGGCTGACGACTTATCTTTTCCACTGCCATACAGTGTAAGTCATTTTTACCCCACTGAATCACATCTCTTCCTATCCCTGCTCAACTTTTTCCACAAAGCTTTTACGTTCCTCGTTAGATAAGCATCTACTGTTGTTTTTACAAGAACTGAAGCTTACTCTGCTGGTAAGTGTTAGATAACTGGCAGAAATGTCAAACATTAAAGGAGAGCTATTATGCTTTTCCATCTTTTCTGACCTATAAATGCTCTTACGATGTCTTATACTCGTGTTAAACAATGCCAAAGCGTCACATAATGATGTATGTGCATTTAGAAGTGAGCCCTGCAGGCTGCGTCACTGCTTCAGTCGGCTCTGAATGAGGACAGTTAACTTTGTTTAGCTTTCCTAAGAGACAACCACCAGACAGAAGTTGATAGCGTCCTATTTCTTGACCAACGAAAGAAAAATGTCTCTGTGTGTATGTAATAAAGGCACTTCTTAAACATGAGCACATGAGCTGGGTTAATGGCTAAACTGCTCCTAAAGGGCAGCAGTTCCCATGTTACTTAGTCATGTTAAAGAGTCAGAAGTGTGAGCTGTAAGTAATATTTCATCAGTGTCCTAGCGTCCTAGCTATGTTTATTTTGCGTCAGTAAACGGACAAAAGGGGTTGTGAGTAGAGTACAGCAAAGTGTGGAGGCGCGCACGGAGGATGGAAAGTCGGAGGAGAAAGCTACACAGACCGTTTGGAGAGAATGCAGAAAATGGAAGGAAAACAGTGGGCGCGAGTCACCGTTTTCTGAGGATCTACAGATTTTATTCTAGCTGCTCTATAGGAGTCCAAAATCAAAATTAAAGACCGAAAATAAGTGTATGTCCTCTGTAAAGAACCATACCATACAATGTCATGTAGAAACATCGGCCATATAGGTTATATAAAGCCCACCGATTTTTCCCAAAATCTATGAGATATTGTGTTTGTTTACATTTTGTCCATATTCAATAAACATTACAGGAAGTAACTGAGAATGTCAGTTAAAAAGAATATCTGTGTAAAAATCCGTCTTCACACTAATATTTAAGCGAGGGAGGCAGCACTTATGAGGAACTATTTTTCCAGGTACAGTAACTTTCCTGTCAGTGGCTCCCAGCTCCTCTCTCTCTGATTTTTGACCACATAAAAGCAAACATTTTCCTTAGAAGGGTGAATTACCGATACCGAGCAACTCTGACATGTCCTAATGGCAGTGAATAGAGATAACCTGATGAAGGTCTTTGCGCCAAAATGTTGTAGATAAAAGTTCTTGATTGCAAGTGAGGTGCACAGTGTGTGGGAGTTTTTTGTTCCACTTTCATTGACCTCGGGCCTCCTCTTATGCACCTGTCAGCCTAGGTTTGCAAAAGCATTCACACAGTAAATAGGGTTTAAAAATACATCTGAGATCTAAGTGAGACAGATCTAAGATCTACTAAAGTATACACATGGTGAAATTTGAACAACATTTGTAGAAAAATGAGGGATCTCTGCAAATGGTGAGAAATGAAAAGCAGACTGGTATGGCCCTTTAACACGTTGCACACTGTACCCTGTTGTTTGTCGGGGCTCGTATAGTCCAGATGCAGTCCACCGCCTGGTTGGGCTTCACTTTTGACTCCTCCTCCACCTGACTGGAACGAATCACGCCGTCAGGCCCAGACAGCTCAAACTGACAGTCTGACCCACAGACAGCGACAAAGGGTAAGAAAAAGGCACATTAAAGAAAAAATGTCAGATATTAAAGGAGATTACTTGTGATAGGAAAAGGCTTTGCATTACATATTAATGTAAATATATAAAACTACAGTAATTTGAGTAGGCTGAGCTGTGTGGATGCATTACCAGGGATGGGGTTTAAGAGTCCTCCCACATGCAGATGAAATTCAGGGTCTTTGAAGAAGTAATAGAGAGAGAGAGTGAATCATCAGTGGAAGGAAAGATATTTATTTGGCTAAGAACTTAACCACTGCCTGACTGATATATCTGTTTGACAATATTATCAGCTGATATTGGCCTATCGCAAATTTATCAGTATCAGTGTATATGTTCTCCAATATGCTCTGAATGTTAAAACTGCATTTTAAGGTCAATGAAAATGCTTGGTCGAGTGATTTAAAATGGTGTAATTAAATAGTTTGTCCAGCAGAGGGTTGTCCCTCATTTAATAACTAGTAAGTGTTTACTGTTCAGTGCACTGATGTTTGGAATAAAATTTGTTAAAGTGTAAGATATCCTGCCTCCATTACATATTTTTGTACTTATGTATATATATGTATATATAAGCCAATATATTAAATATTGAAACCTTCTCACTCCTGAATATTAGCATCGACACGGGCCCCCAAAATCCCATATCATTGGGGCCCTACTAATAACAGCAGAGACATTTGATCAAATCATTATTTGAGCAGACCGGTAAGTACCAGGATGGTGTACTGAGAAAATTGCCATATGGGGATCAGTAAACCATCCCACTGTGTCTTAATCACCTGCAGTAAAGCTGTACTGGACCTGGAAGCCAATCCCCTCCAGCTCCTCATCACTGAAGAAGCGGATCCACATGAAGCGTCCGCTGGAGAGGACGAGTCCGGGACTGGTCGCGCCACAGAAGCGATTGATGAGCGGGGAGAAGCTGAAGGGGCCGTCCCTCACCTCGATGTGGTCGAAACGACACTCAAATGAGGCCTCGATGTAGAAAGTCTCATCAAACAGCAGCTCTATTCTCTGGCGAGGCAGGGCTGGAGGAAAGAGAGCGCTGTGTCACATCTACTGCCTCAGAGGTAATTCAGGGATGTAAAGCTCCCAGAGGCTGGACGAGACAGTGAGAAAAGATTTGCTCCTTTCAAGTTTTCCTCAGTGTCGGTGATGTTTCTGCGCAGCATTTTTGTAGGTCAGACTGTTTGGGGGGCTTCAGGAGCAATAATAGACACAGCATGACAAAAAAAGTTGGAGGCATTGTTTTGTGTCCAAATAATGAGAATTGCACTATGAAAAAGTAATCGCCTGCTAGTTTGTTTGTACTTCCATGAAAGCTAAAAGCAAGAAAACTAAAAAGAGAATTTTGTTGAAAAAAAAAAATCCTTACATATAATGCAAACCCGTGTGGCCAATTTCTGACAAGTAATGTTCATGATATTTTCGGAGGAAAGAAACAACAGCAACAACAGATTGAATTCATGATCATCTCAATCATCACAAATATAAATGTTATTTTGTTCCTCCGATGCTTATTAATTTCCAGCAGAGCTTAAAACAAAAGAATGGATCCTAATTTAATAACAAAACCTCCATGAGTCAAGAAATTGGAAAACGGAGCGTAACGTTTTTGTAAGTTCTGAAGCTCAGGTGAATGTTGTTGATTACCTTCCAGTACATACAGGCACTCCTTGTTGGGAGGGTACGTTTTGGGGTAATTTGGAGAGCTGAAGGTGCCACCATCTGTGTTTCTTATCCAGTTTCCACAGTGATGAGAATGCTGCGGCCGTTGAGAGGGTTTGACCCCTTTTGATCCTGCTTCACCATCTGTATGAACACGGCAGCCAAGAGACACTTGAAGAATCATGTGTGCAGTTAATGTGAAGACTGCTGGAACTGTGTAACTAAATGTGCAAAGACTTCACTCAAAATGTGTGCCTTGATTTAATGGAGTTCCTCTTACCAAAAAAGAATTGAGGGAATATATAAAGGTACCTTTCGTCTTTTGTGCCAGAGAAAATCCCTCCTCAATGAACAGGAGAAACATCCAGACTGTAAAAGAAGTCGACAGTATGTTCGGAAGGATTCAATCAAGGAAAAGACGGAAGAGAGACAGAGAGAGCTAAGCAGGATTTGTCTGTGTGCACATGTCGTCTCACTGAATCCCTGAATGTATATAAGAGGCCAGAGGTGGAGAGTTTAAACGCTCGACAGTAGAAAGAATAAGAACACGCTGCTTCCACCATCTGCTCGCTTAACTCGTCCTCCGCTTTTTACTTTGACATAATCTTTTTTATATGTAGCACAGTGGAGGAGAATAGGAGCTGCTGACAACCTGCTGTCTGCATTGATGCTCATGTGGAAGGATGTCTCATGGTAAATAAAAAAGTCTCTGTGTCATCAGATAATACCTTGTGCCACATTTGTGTCTATTGCATAAAAAATGACCTACATAGAGCACTATAGCCCCGGGGCGCCACACCACTGAAATGATGCTTTGAGATTTCACCAAAGTGGCATTTTGGCATGTTGCTGTGGACGTCCACTCACAAAGTGCAAAACACAAAACGGCAATTATCATATACGCTGTGGACATTCATGCAGTATGTTCGCTGTATTGTGACACAGGGAGGAAGCAGTTTAAAAGATTTTTCTTTCTGAGCATTACTGGCATCTGGCTTTAAAAGCTGCATCAGTTGTTAAATGCCTCCGATACCGCAGAAAATGCTGGTATTGGTTGGCTGTCAGCGAGTACACCAGTCTGTGCACTGATCCGTTACCATGTGATTTATTAGCCACTAAATGGTACCCAGCTGCTTCTCAGTTAGCTTTGTTAGCTCTGACTGACATTACATACTTAAAATCAATTCTTTGCGGCTCTAAAACATTACACAGGAAGTTGCACTGCGCTGCCACTGGCAACTACTATTTATTTATTTATTTTTGGGGGGGGGCTTTTTGTGCCTTTATTCCTTGGACAGGACAGCTGAAGAGTGGACAGGAAACAGGGGAGAGAGAAAGGGAACGACATGCAGCAAAGGACCACAGGTGGAATCGAACCCGGGTCCGCTGCGGTGAGGACATAGCCTCTGTATATGGGGCACCTGCTCTACCGACTGAGCCACCGGGCGCCCCATACTGACCTTATTCTAAATAAGACAATATTTTGGTTGAGGTGTTCACATGAGGTGCTTGTAGAATATTAGATTTCCAGCTTCCATAGTGCAAGCATTAATCTTATTAAGCACGAATGACTCATGAGACACAGACGGAGTTTCACGGGCTTCCCTCAGAAAAGTGCAGCGAAAACTCACAATGTGATTAAGGTGTTTACATGTATACAACAACACAAGTAATATTCCACATCTTATGCCAAATATGACCTTATTCTGGTTAAGAAAATCGGAAAATCCTGTTTACATGGATAAAATACCGAATACTGGAATACTGATGTCTATATATATGCACTGATTAGCAAGTCGGTGCCCAGGTAAGGTTTTTCTGATCCTGCTCGCAACTTCTAAAGAGTTCACCCCACCTAAAATAACTAATTTGTGAAGGAGCAGCAGTAGGCACGTCCCTGAGCTTACCGCATTGTTCTTGTTTTGGACTAATGTTTGGCACCCTGGGGTGTTTACCGTTTTCACCCAGCTGCCAGTCATCGTGCCTCAACTTTTAAATGTTGTGTTGCCACTCTGTCATTGTGCCAAAGCCACATCAAGTGTAAACCAGACTGCACTACGTGGTAGGACATTTTGTTTGGGGAGTAGAGGAGCTGCTGCCCGGAGGGAAAAACAAGTTCAACCCGAGAAACTGCCATTATCAAGCAGAGGAGAGGCTCTGTTAAAAATAGCTCTGCACATAATGACAAAAGTGATAAAAAAAATTACATAAATGGTTGCTATATAACTACTATGTAACCATTTATGGGCATGATTTCAAGCCAAAATGGAATATCTTGAAGTCCATTCTGTTTACTAGCATAAACAGAGCATGGTTTATTAGCATGGTGAACCATAACATTACAGAAATCAGCAATATGGGAAACACTGCCTGGTTTGGTGACCTGACAGTACAACTGAAAAACAAGCTGGCTAGCATGCACAAAACAGTAATGAAGATAACTGGTATGAAACATTATGAGCCCATAGAGAGTCTATACAATCAGGCAGCGATGAAACAAGCAACAAAAATGTCTGCAGACTCAACTCATCCTCTCTTTTGTGAATACGAACTTCTCCCATCAGGAAGAAGATTTTGTTTGCCAAAGTGCAAAACAAACCGCTTTAAACTATCATTTGTTCCAGCCTCCATTAAGCTGTTGAACAATGATAAACACTAGTGCAATAGAGCAACGTGCAATTAACACACAAGTACTTTAGCACTCAGCACTTTTTTTGTGATGCTACTATTTTGTGTGTTGGAATGTAGCACTGTGCCCAAGACAAATTTCTCTCAGGGGACAACAAAGTTTACTCTGACTTTTACTGATATAAATGTAACATTTTAGCAGCACTTAAGACACATGGAGGTCAAATTAGTTCTGTGCACTGTGTGTACAGGACTGATGTCTAATTGAAAATGCACTTTGAAAATACAAGTGTATATGGCAGCATAATGAATTTTAAATAAAAACCATGAACCACGTCAGGTATGATGCTGTATTGAGATACAGTTACACATCTCTCTACACAAATTTATACTTTTGCTACAATAATGGCCCCATATACCCAAAGTCTGGTCCAAACACCAACATTTCAAAATAGAATATCAACCATAACAACTTTAAATGTAGAGAAAAGGAATACAGTTTAAAAATCTGAACTCTATAAGAATGAAACTTTCCAATAAAAAGCAAATATTTTGTCGATGTCCTTGTATTTTACAAGGACTTTGACTCAGAATGAACTCTCACTTTTCAGTAACATACAGCCAGGGCCTTGCGAAGAGGTTTTAAGTTGGGGGTGTTGTGATAAAAGTTGCATTTTTGTGTGTAAATACATTCAATAGGCTGATCTTCTTTCGTGTTAATTGATTTTGATGAGTTTGTGAGGGTTTATGTTGTGAAAAATCTATTCAGAATGTTACATTCTAATGTAACACAGGCCACTATGATATGAATCAAACAAATGCCACCAGGCTCCATTGCTCATAGCAAACGAGAGCATACAGCGGAAAAAACATCCAAGACACTCAGTAACCTCACAAACACACACACCAGCACACACACATACTCACACAGAAACATGCCCCGAAGCACTCACACATATGCACACAGGCACACTAAAATCATCATCAGCATTTCATTGAAGCCAGGAAAATGTTTGCCAATCTTAGAAGTACCAGGTGCCAGTGCACACAGCAGACCACATACCCACATAATATTGTAAAACAGGTCCATTAACACATTGCTCACAGCGGACAAAAACATATCCAAATACGAACAGTTTTAACTGATCCAAAAGCCAGCTTGCACAGCACAATACAACATAGTGTATTTTAAGCCTTTAGCAAGTGCCTTTTGCCTCTTCAGGCTGGTATAATATTCCGCAACTTAATTAATTTGGAAAACCATATCAAAAGAGGGTACATTGCATTATATAATGAGTCTACATACATCTGAAGCTTGCTGTTTTTCTCTCTACAGATCCAGGGGATGAATTCCACCTCCTGTCATCGCTGCTGTTTTCTCTTTCAGCACTCATCAGACTAGTTCGACTGGTCCAACGTTCAGTGAAGTGTTTCACAGCAGCTTGCAGTCACAAAGGACTCATGAAGAAGATAAGCAGCATCTCATTTACCGATTATGGATGTAACTTTTATTTAAGCTACAATCCCTCTACTAAGATAACCATAAAGCTGTTTTTCCAGGCAGACCTCTTCAGGACGCAAATGACCTGCTGGAATAACAAGCATTAAAAGCAATCAGTCGAGTAAGTCTCACTCTGCTTAATTTGGGGAATTCTCCAACTTCCATGTCATATTTTTTTTTAAATATTATGACCTCTATGTCACAATAATTCAGTAAATAATTAGTGTCAAACTATTTTCTGTTGATACTTGTATAAAGTTAACTCTAACTTTGTTTTAATTGCACTCATGAATGTTTATAATAAGTGTTGTTTTAGCTGTAGTTAGCAAATTTAAAGTAAGGCTTCAATTTGTGATCAAACAGAATGATAAACTTTCATCATAAAATCACACAAATTAATGTTTTTCTCTTTATCAGGGTCCAGCACATGAGGCCTGACTCCCTCAACTTAGCTGTGTCCTTGCAGAGTGACCACTCAAATGAGTCATCGTGTTGCTTTCAGTGATGAACATGGCTCTGATACTGATGGAAAGTAAGAATTTGAACTTGATGATAAAAACATACAATGCAGATTTCAAAAAAGTTTGGACACTGTGTAAAACATCGTTTAGAAAAAGATGAATATGACTGTTTGCTCATCCATTATGAAATATACTCAGTCAAAACAGTACAAAGACGATATATTTTATGTTTGAACATAATTTATTGATCTTCATGAATATTTCCTTATTCTGAATTTGATGCCAGAAACACACTGTCAACAAGTTAGGACAAGAGTAAAAAAAAAAAAAAAAAAGGAAAAGAAAAAGAAGACTGGGAAAGTAGTGGAATGTTCCAGAAACACCTGAACATTTCGCAGGTATACAGGTTCATCGGTATCAAGTGAGAGTATCATGATTGGGTATAAAAGAAGCATCCTCATTGGTCTTTTCAGTGTTCATGTGGACATTATTTCAATCTGTTTATATTTACATGCTTATTTTCTCAAATCAAGTTGTAGGTTGTCACATACGGAAAGGCAGTGCCTCTTATAATCGAGGTTACACCTGCCTCTGTTCTGGTTTTGCTGGATGGTTCACATCAGTTGGCACTTACCTGGCAGCCAGAAGTGACTGCTGAGTCTCTTATTACAATGAATCACCTGATCAAAAAAGGTCATGAACAACAAGTTCTTACATGTAGCCTCTCCTAACTGTGTTTTACACCTATGTGATTAAGAGTTGCTTAAGTTGAGGTGAGTAAAACTATAATTAAAGTTGTAGAAAGACTGTGTTCGTTTAAGAAATTGTCAGCTGTTGCTTGGACACAAGATTCAAATCATGTACAGACATCCACCCTCACCTCATTCCTGAGAAGTTATTTTGCAGTGCTTAATGTAAACATAACATCACAAAAACATTAATCAACTTACCTGACCAAAAGAGGTCACAACAGAAAAACTAATATCCAAAGAGGGGTAAATATTGATCAGCTCTGGAAAAACACATTGTTTTTGATTCCAACATTTCTGACAGTCATTCTTTTACGGTGTTTGTTAACAAGAGTAAACTTTAAATGTTAGTCTGCAGTAGGCTGTCAATTTTCTGCCCCATATGAAAGTCAAAGTCACTCTGTGCCTCCCTGACCTCCACATCTTCACTTTGTACCTTGCTACGTTAAACACTTAATCATTCCTGCTTTGATACTGATACTGACACTGGATATAAACCATGATGAAATTGAAAGTTTCAGGACCCAAGAGCAGTAAGTATAATTGGCAATGACTTTTATTGTCAGCACGTTAGCAAAATCAAACAACACAGCAAATGGTGTCTTCTCCTTTCGGGGCTTTAGGGCAGACAGGTAAGGAAAAGCAGGGAATTGTTAGACAATGGAGCAGGTGAGTATGTTCTTTGGTGACAGGTAAGTTATAGATCTTTCTAGTGGAGCAGGCAGGGATTTCAAGGCTGGCATTACAGATCAACTTACTTTCAGATTTTTGTTCTTTCTTTCCTCTTCTTAGTAACAGCAGGATTCATACAGACAGGGAAGCAGATGAAGGCTTCTCAGTTTAACAACAGACAGGTTATCTTCAGGATCCAAGACCCACTATGAATTGCTGAAGCAGCAGAATGCCAATAGCCACAAGCAGACAAAGACCCCAAGGGGCAAGGACAGAACTCGTGATCAAAAGACAGAAGGTTGACACATTAGTCGGGGATTAGTGGAAGTCGAGAACAGGCAAGGTTGTCAACAGGCAGTCGGTCCAAAGGTGAGTGCTGGATTGTCGTGCATTTGTAGAGGAACAATCTATCTAAGAGCAATGGAAGAAAGGAGCTTATATAGAGGCCAAACCAGGCCCAGCTGGTTGAGCTTGATTGCAGTGGAGCAGAACAAGAGCGTATAATTGACTTGGAGGCAAGTGAGTGATATGAGGCTACGTTCAGAGTGGCCAACAGTGAACGGATTGCATTCAAAATCCAAACTGTGACTGAACCACTCATCCACTCAGCAGGGGACAGGCAACGGGAAAAGAGAGCACAAGGATGAAGCTTTTGGTCAGAAGCTGAGCATTTAGACAGGACTGCTCCCACCCCAACATCAGAGACCTCAACCTCCAACAAGAACTGATGACCAGGATCAGGTACTTTCAGGATGGGAGCAGAATCAAAACAGTTCTTGAGAGCTCGGAAGGCTTGGTTGGCAGCAGGTGTCCAGACAAACGGGACCTTAGAAGCAGTCAGGGCTGTGAGGGAGGGCAGCAAAGGTGCTGTAATTGCGGATGAAACGATGGTCAAAATTGACAGACCCAGAAAGCATTGCAGCTGCTTGCAGTTGCCCAGAAGAGACCAGGCTGTGACAGCTGACAACTTGTACAGATCCATTTGAATTTTGCCCTCCGCCACTATGTAGCCTAGGAAGGAGACTGAGAAATAGTGGAACTCGCACCTCTCCGCTTTCACATAGAGCGAGTTTTCAAGCTGAAGAACTGCCTAAACATGATAAACATGCTCCTTACGTGACTTAGGAAAGATGAAGATATGGTCTAAGTAGTTGAACACAAACCGATTTAGCATGTCCTGGAGGACATCATTCACCAGGGCTTGAAACGCAGCAGGGGCCTTGGTTAGGCCAAAAGGCATCACTAAGTACTTGTAATGGTCTGTGGGTGTGTTATCCCCTTCTCTGATGAGAACCAGATGACAAGCGTTGCGTAGGTCAAGCTTTGTAAAGATAGTGGTCCCTTGGAGTGACCCTGAGGCAGTGAAGACGGGTTGCAAGGGATAGCAATTGTTGATTGTGGTGTTTTTTAGGCCTCTCTAGTCAACTCATGGTCTAAGGAACTTATCTTTCTTTTCAACGAAGAAGAAGCCAGCACCAGCAGGGAATAAAGTAGGTTGGATGATGCCAGCAGCCAGGGAGTGTTGATGTACTGTAAGTCTCCATGACCATTCCACACAAGACGGAGTACAGTTGACCCTTAAAGTGGAAATGAAATATGGAATAATATGAATATAGTTTGTTTGATTTTTACCTAAGGTAAGATATGGCACTGAATTCAAACTTTATATTTTTATAATATTGCTGGAAAACCAGAAAGTAATTCACTCTTTCGCCAA
>JAPXVT010000025.1:16342660-16355090 GCA_029823135.1 Acanthurus reversus
CATACAGGCGCGCACACAATCCTACTATCACCACTTCCTGTGGCGAGAAGGCTGCGGGACTATTTTTAGAAGTTCTGCTGCTCTGGAAAATTTACCCGTGGCACAAAAAGACAGCAAGGCAAAGATGCTGTGCAACTACTCTCACAAGGTCCAAGATGTCTCAGACTGTGGTTTTGCACTGTTTTTCTGTTTTATGCTTATTTAACAAGTAGGGATCAGTTAGACTATCATGATGTCAATCATCATCCTAATCATAAAGTCAGTATTAAGTATTTAGTATTAAACAAAGCTAACAACACTCGATCTGAACTGTATTAACACCTGTTTTGATTTACGTGCGTCCATCACTGGATTGTTAACAGTTGATTTAAAATGAGATCAACACTCTGGACTAATCAGCACTGCATTCAACAGATGTAAACAACACAACATTGTCACCACAAAATGACGTCCTGCTTTGTATCTGAGTGTGATAAAGTTCTGCTGAGGAAAAAGGGAAGTTGGAGCTTCACCTCTCCCTTAGGAAGAATCTTCTGCTCGTCCAGTTTGAAGGCGGTACCGATCTTCCGTCTCACTGTGGGTGGCTCCTCTCCCGGATCCAGAGGATATTCCTTTGGAAGCTTTCCCGTCAGCTCCTAGGAAAGACAAGAAAGGGGCAAAGGAAATAAGTGAAGCTAGAAAGGTAGAGCTAAAGAGTATTTTGCTTTTCAAAATGTTTGCCAAATCTGTTTGTTTATTCTCATACCGCCTCTCTGATGCAGATGCTCTTGAGTTCCTCAAGTCTCTGTCTTAGTGTTTCCTCCAGTGCGTCCTGCCTGGCCCTCAGTGCTGCCAGCATGTCCTTCTTAGCCGTCTGGGAGCTGTCCGATTCCTGAGAGCCTGCAAGGAGAAGACGACACACAACATTAGGACGGGAGTCAGGAGGACTTCTTTTGATGCAGATTGTGGAGAGGAGGTAGATATTGTATGTACACCTGCCAGCCTCACAGGATGTTTACAGGGAAGTGAGTGGAGCATTTCGATAAGGGAACAGAGCTTCAGTGGTGTGTTTGTGAATGTTTCAAGGAAGGGGCAGTTGAGGACAAAGTATGTGACGCACAATCTCAGACGCCCTGAGATGGTGCCAGTCTTATTTGCAACACGCCTTGCTGAAAACAACACATGCACTTTCCCCCCCCCACACATCCTGTTTCTCTCAGTTGCTCTCTCAGTGACCCTCTGTGGTTCCCTGTAAAACACAGCAACGATGAAACTAACCGCTGCTCAAATAGTTGTGGCAGAAAGAAACATTAAATGCCTCTCTATTGTTCCAACATAAGCTATATTCAATTTCAATGTTTTGACATTTTGCAGGTACACAAACACGTGCAGTGACCAACCAACTATTCTCATGGCTAAAACACTTTGAGTTTAGTGTGTCAAGTGGTGTTGAACAGCCACATTTGTTTTGAGGGACTCATCTCCAGTGAAGACAAGTTTAAAATTGATCAGACAAACTCTGCAATTTTGGGCTTTCAGACTGAGACATTTTTTTTTTTTGCTGTAGTGGAGGGTAGGGACATCATAGCTGCTGTGACACGTTGCTGGGCAGAGATGTCCCTCAGGCAGCAGTGGATCATGAAATCAACACACTCACACCATGGAGACAAGTGACACAACACAGATAAGACAGAGACACCCTGTAAGATAAGAGGGTGGGGGTGGAACTAAAGAAGAACAAAGAGGGGAGAATGGGGAGATGAGGAGATTAGTAATGGATAGAAAGGATCAGGAAGGAAGGTGAGGAAATACATGAATCGATTCTGAGAACAGAAAGGTGAGGGAAATAACTGATCTGATCAGAATAAGAGCCATAAAGAGATCAGAAAGAGAAGAGCATTGTTACAAAGGAAAGTGTTACTAAAGGCGTTCTCTTTCCTGAAAACAGTAACTGATTTAGTAAGGTGTGCTGCACTCTAAATGCGGAGATAAGCTTGCTTCTTCAATTGTAAATGAGGCTGGTTTGTTCAAGTGCATGCAGTCAATACGGATAAGCATTGTTTTAAAGGCAACTTGTATAATGGCCCTCTGCCCTTTTCTGGCCTTCATCCACTAAATTTAGAGGGGGCAGGGGCCTATGGAGGATGAGCATGTGACATGGAGGGTGGGGGTGGTCTACACATACAGTAAGTCACTGGGTGGGGTGAGTGTACAGTATTTTTTTTATTTTTTTTGTAAGAACATGCAGCACAGAATCAATGGCCTCTTTCCAGAAGCAGCTGTTTCTGCCCCTCCAGTTGTCAACGAAACACGCCCCCACCACCACACATGCAAACATAAAGTCAAACACACACACATCAAACTCTCTCTCTCTCCCACAGTCTTCTTCTCTCTCATGCATACTCACACAATAGTTGTGTACTGACCTGAGGAGAGCAGACTGCCACTGCTGCCACTTATAATTTTGCCCTTGCTGCCCATGTTGGCCAGTTTGGAGGTCTTCAGAGTTCCCGTTTCTGTAAGGTCGATGGCGATCTCACTCAAACTCCGCGCAGCATGGATCTTAGACTGGATGGACCAGACAGGATTTGTCAAAGCACATCATTAAGAAGTTTAATCGCAACAAGTTTACTTACCATTGCTCAGTTTGCTGCAGGTCATGTACATTTCTAATTATGTCTATTGCTTGTGGCGTGATGTTTATTAGGTGGGACTGACTGACCTTGCTTTGCTTGCGGTCCAGGTAGAACTGGTGTTGGCTGATGGCCATGGCCCAAATGGACTTGATGAGGGCAGGACAGGCGTACCACGTGTGCACAGCGATGCCGCTGTGACCAAACGTCCTCCTTGTCACCGACGCCCTACAGTAGGAGCGGACACAAGGCCTCCTTATATACACTGAATACAAAAGAATCCTACATATAAAACAGTGAGAACGCTCCAACCTGATAAACACACCACTACCACTACCACCAAGAATATCCGAGACTTTAGAGCTCAAACCTGACAGCGACTTTTTTTTGCAAAACCACACACGTTGTACCCCACTGTTGACTCATCCATATTTAAACAAACATCTGTAGCTGAGCAACTGACCAGCTTAACCTAATGACAGCTTCCTTAAAAGAAAACACCACTGCTCTCTGTTTCACCCTTTCTATCTCTTTTTTTCTCCCCATTCCCTCCCTCCCTCTGTCTGCAGAAAAACACTCCACATATACAGCCATGTTAAATAAACACAAGAGAGGTCACTTCCTCTGCGAAGAGCTATCGCACAGCCATCTCCTTCTGTGGTCAACTATCAAGAGTTTACCCTATGTGTTTGTGTGTGTGTGTGTGTGTGTGTGTGTGTGTGTGTGGGTGCACAAGTGTTTGTTCATGCATGTGGCTCCACAAGTGTTTTAATAATCAGCCTATAAATCTGTGTCTGACTCCACTGGGACATCCCCAATATCTTGCTCTATTACCAAGACAAATGCTGGAACCATTACTGAATGAGATTCCAATCTCTCCATTCCCGCGCTGAAGTATGAATCTCAATATATTCAATACACTGTACGGTGGTAATTTACAGTAAAAGCTCATGGAAGTTGTTCAGAACTGCTGGGAAATTCTATGATTTTCAAATATTAGCTGAGGAAAATTCAGCAGCAATAACATTAAATCACCAAAGTAGACTTATATGAGATAATGACCATCAAACCAATGAGGAGCCTGCCACGCAAATTGGCACTAACGTACTTTTTTAAAAACACAGCCACTTTAAACTGTTCCCGCAACTTCATTACAGCAAGTCGATGCCAGCTTAAATTTGTGATATAAATTTACCTCCTGGGGTCGTGAACTTCTACTGAAAACTTCTTCTCTCTGAAGTAGAGATTCTCCAACTGGCGCCATTGGAACACCTGAAGTTCAGAAGAAACACACACTCTTCAAAGCTGCTCACACAAAAACATGCTTCACATTAAAATCCACACAGCCTCCAGCCAAATCCTTTTATCACTTCTCTTTAAGTTCCAATTTCTTAAAAGAGAAAATGCAATGGATAAGAAGGAGTAGGAGGAAGAAGAAGACGGAGCTGATGAAGAGAAGAAGGGGAGGAGAGAACCTAGTCTGGAGCTCTCTGATCAGGTCCAGACCGGGCGGTCTTGTCCACAGTGAATCCCTTCACTGGATGATCTCACTCTGAAGAAAGACAGTGTGAGAGAGGGAGGAGGCTTTCTTTCCTCTTGTAGGCTTTTCTCTTCTTTTTTCTCTTTTCCGTCCCCTTTACGAACCATCAGCTCCTCTTTAAGTGCAGCCAAAGCCAGCTGGGCGAGAAAGTTTCCCCCCAAGCCGTACTCCACAGCATGTGTGTATCCTAAGTCCTCCCAGACGCAGGGGAACAGAACGTTACGAGCTAGTCGGTGTTCACCATCTGTAGGCATGTGCGTGTGCGTGTCTTGGTGGAGAAAAAGTGTGTTAAGTTTCTTCCTCTCCTGTAGCTTTGCTACAGAGTTGTGGAGGGAGGGGGCGTTTGTGCCTACCCTCCTCCTGACCCCTCCTCCCTCTCTCCCTCAGGGACTGTGCTTCCTGCTATGGGCTCTGTGGTTGGGAGGTGAGTGTGTGTGTGTGTGACGAGGGGTCAGGGGAGGAGTGATGAAGGGGGTAAAGAAGCTTTTGGTGGCCCCAGCAATTGAAGTGCCCTTGCTTTGTTTTATCAGAGCTCTGCGTGCGAGCACATACACACATCTGCAAAGTTGGAGTCTGTTTCTTGTTAGAGAAAGAGTGTGGGCTATTTCAGAACACAAGTGGGCCTGCGTCTGTCAGTTGGAGCAGACATGCGAGCACACACATACACACACGCACACGCACAAACCTCTGATGTACGCTGACAAGCCATTTGGAAAGAAAGCACTACTGAGTTGCAAGAAACAGGAGAAAAGAAACAAAGTAGGAGACCGAGCTGTGGCAGGATAAGGGAGGAAAAGAGGAGAAAGGGAGCTCGGGGAGGAACAGGTCACAGCCCAGGAATTTTAACAGCCTAAGAAAACAATGGACAGTGGGATGAGAGGGAGGAAAGGGAAGAAGTGGGAGAAATATTATGAAAAAGGTATGTAAACAGCCTGATGTACAGTATGCATTTATGCTCCGTAAGTGAGTGTATGTGTGTGCACGAGCGTGGAGAAAAGAAATCACTCCTCTTATCAAAACTGTTGCTGTACCGTGCGCTTTCAATGGAGTGTGAAGTGCTAATGTAGCATGGTGCTAAATATAGTGGGTAGGGTAGATAGGGAGTGAGGGACTGCACCAGTGTATGTGTGTGTGTGTGTGTGTGTGTGTGTGAGTGTGTTGGCTACATATGGTCCAGTGCTGTGGAGATAAGATAGGTGTTTGTAGCTGGGTTTCGGCATGAGACCACTGAAGCTGAAGCAGCTTTGATTTTGGAACTAGACTTTGATGTTTATAAACAAAGCAAGCATGTAAATAACCCTCAAACACATGTGAGGCAGAAAAGTAGTCACATGATCTACAACCAAGGCCAATGAAGCCAAGTTTAAAATTAGACATTTTTGTTGTGATTCTGTGCTGTTTCAGTTACATAAGCCCATTGTTTTAATGAAGCCTTTATAGTCTTACTGGCAGGCTGTGAATAGCGTAAATATCTGATCAACACATGCTGACAGATTCTCTCTTGGAACATAGTCAAAGCTGGTGGGTGCGTGTTCTTAGGGCGAGGGTAGCGCACGTATGCGTGCATGTGCTGTACAGCCTCCTTCTCTTGACTGTACAACACTCGCACACAATGGCACCAACACACAGAAAGAGAGGAAGTGACTTGTCATTATTCATCAACAACAGGGTGCTCATGCGTCCAGACCTACGTCTGTCTCATAGAAACGTCTGCACACCCGAGCACACATCCATTACAGATGAAAAGGTCAGATCTGATAGAGTGGAAAGGCCTTTCTACGGTGTAGTGCACTCCGTGGGGATTACTGGAAGAATAGAAAGTTCAAAAAGCATCGGCCGGCACGACAGGGAGGCCTGCTATTCTTCTTTTCTGGAACTAGACTCGAGGACTACTTGGGACTTTGGTTTTACCCTTGGGTGTAAGCTGCTGACCTGCTGCTGATGCGTCATGAACCTCCTAGATCTCTCAGATCGTCTGGGACAGGTTTGCTGTCTGTGCCCAGAGTGAAAACTTAACATGAAGAGGCAACATTCAGTTTTTATGCTCCAGACAAACTGCCAGAAAACTGAAGGTCCGCTGCAACTTTAAGTGTGTTTAAATCACAGCTGAGGACTTTTCTGTTTGCCACTGCTACTATTAAATCAGATTTGATAGTTAAAATCTTAGAATGCACTGCAACTTATATTCTCTTGTTTTATCTGTTGTCTTGTTTGAATTCTTTGTACTTCCAATTTAACATTTTTACTTGTATTTAAAAAATGTCTTTTTATGCCGTCTTGTGTTGCTTCTATGTTTTGTTTTAATGCCTTTTATGCTCAATGTAAAGCACTTTGAATTGCCTTGTGCAATACAAATAAACCTGCCTTGCCTTGGGTGGGGCTCTGGTGTGCCATACTGTATCCATGGAGATGCAAATACACTGTGGGGGGACTTCCTGTTGTATTGTTTTGGTTGTGTGTTTTGAAGGAATGACAATGATGGAAAAACAAATCAGAACAGATTGTACGTTCCTATTTACTCTAAATGAATTACAGACAACAGCGGGTTAGCATCATCGGTCCACTGCAGACAAAAAAAAAAAAAGAAAAATCAATATGCAGGAAAATGCATGCGTGATAACATTAACTGAAACTGCAGCTCTCTGTGTTTGAATGAATCCACTACTTTGGTGTTAACAGAAGCTTTTCCACGTTAACTTGAAGTCAGTAAGGTAGTCATTTAACACAGAAACCTACAGTAAAATTTCTGCCTAAATGAGTCAGAACACACCGACGGGGGATTAGTACCGTGTGTGGTTCAGTTGTAAACTCCTGTCTGCTTGTCTACTCTACTGTACGTGTGTGCTTGCATGTGACCTGTGGTGAGCGAAGGGGGAGGCGTATTTTAATATCCCCTAGTTAATGTGGAAGGTTCAGTAGAAGGACTGCATTTAGAAACAACAGGATCTCCCTCATAAAAAGACTAACTAATTAAACACAACTGCCTCCAGTACACACACACCCACTACACAGCACAACATGAATTCACTTAGTCGCTTATTAATGAATAAAAAAGGTTCTTGTTGAGAGCACAAAACGTTTTTACTGTGCCAAAAGACAATAATTGGCCTAAAATGTCTCATAATTGGTGTTCTGCCTCCACCTCACTGAGTCACAGTACTGATAACTTTAACTATGACATGCTGCAGATTACGCTCTGACTCAGTGGTTACTGGGCTGGCTAGGTGACTGACTAATCACCAAAACAACTGCTCTTCCTTCCGCTGGCTGAAACAGCAATTAGTCTCATTCTTGCCATAACATATGAAAAGCTCCTAGTGACCTCTATGAGTGTCTCATCCTGTGAAACGCTGAACAGCTTCAGAGAGGAGCACCTCCCACCCTCCTTTGTCTGCCTTAGGCTTGCAGTGAAAAACACATTACTGTGTTCACTGGGACTCAGTTAGTCTAGTGATGTTGCATTAACAAGCATGCAGCCCGCAATCTCTTTTGGGTCAAACTCCCCAGACTGCAATCACGTATGCGTGGTGAGGAGGCGCAGTCTTACTCCTACTCTGCCTCCAAATGTGTGCATGAATGTGTGCAGGGAGACCAGAGAAGAAAGGGAGCGGGTCAGTGATGAAGCTTGACAGACCAATGACTCACACTGACTGTTGCCATGGAAGCTGAATGCTTGATAAGTCTCTTGTATGGGAATGCTATTAACTCTTTCTTCTCACTCTCCCTCTCTGTAATACCCTCAGTGAAAGCTAAAACTTGCCATTGTTCACCCTGTTGACTAACACGCTAAGCAACATGTTGAGCAAAAGACACAGATTTTGAGCTTTTCACAGGTGTTTCAGCATGTTTTGGCGTTTGTGTGTCTGTGAGATGTGACACTGCATTTTTCCATTGTCACTGTCCATTGATCGTGCTCAGTGGTGAGACAGACATTTAGAAAGAAATACTCTGATCAAGACACACACACACACACACAGACAGAGCACAATGCTAGTTGCAAACAGGAAAGCCATGGCAGACAGGAAGTATTCATCCGGATGGTGGGTTCAGAGTTCAGTCTAATTCCTGTGCATGTGGTACTAAGCAGGATAGTATCAGTTTGCATGTGTGTGAGCGCCTTGATGGTCAGTCAGTAGGATGCTGTTAACTCCATTAACACCCTATGAGACAAGGGTGAATGCCAAAGATCTGGGCCCTAAACCTGGCCAGGGTCAGAGTTGAGGTATGAAAGGCTCTTATAGACGACCCAACGGGTGCATCGACGAGAGGGAGGAGGAGGAGGAGGAGGACTCCATTCACAGAGCAGCAGAAGTAAGTGTAAGACAGGATGCATAACATTCCAAGACCGAACGTCTCTCGACAGTAGTATTTGTACAGCATTGTTAGTGTTCTTTCCAAACACAACATCCTGATTCACTGAATGGAAAAAATGGACAGTGGTGACCATGGAAACAAGCACTGAGAGATCGAGAGAGGACGTTTATATTAACTTCCCACCCTTCTTTACAAAAGACGGTGTAAGAATGAGGTGCCAGAAATGAAAAGATATCTTAGAAGTCACACATTTTACACAAAGTAAAACAAGCTCTGATAAATCACAACCTATTCCAGTTTTGGGAAATTTACAAATAAATGTTTTAATGCTCATTAAAAGAAGTACTGAAGGCTGTGAAGACCGTTAAGTTTGTGTTGCCGGCAGATCAGATGGAGCATCATCTCACCTTCCTGGGTTTGACTTTGTCCTGGTGGTCATACTGAAAGATGCCTTTATAGCTCAGACCCAACCACCATGGGATCCCCTGCTTGTCCTAAAAAGCACAAGAGCAAAAACAAAAAAAAAAAAGTTGTGCATGCGTGTGGGATTTGTGTGGGACTGACAAATGGCTTCAAGCTTCAACATATCAACAATTCCAAACTGCCTGCTTTCAGGTCCAGAGTTAACAAAATGTGTGTGGTGCCTGTGTGAAAAAAGAAAAGGCAGAGTAGTAAAACTGTACCTTAACAGCATAGTAATGTACTCCATATGTGGGCAGAGACTCTACAATGCTCATATAACTGTGGAGAGTAGAGAGACAGACATGTTAGCCTTCTCTACAGTAGACAAACATAAGCATAGACATACACAAACATGTACACACTCACTTTACGATAGCTTGCCCTCTGGACTGCCCATTGAGCTTCTTGTAATGCTCTACGACACGATCTTCACTGTAAGACAGAACAATAAAGAGAGAAAAGGACAATTATCAAGACGAGTGAAAACAAAAAAAGTAGAGCTTGTGCAATGTTATAGTGGTTTTCTCGATGACTGACTGGTCTCTCACCAGTAGGCCAAAGATGGGTGCTCCTTTAGGGCCTGGGTGGGCAAAGCAGGCAGCTTTTTTAGGTCAGACCTGGTTGCATCATTACTGGGAGGGAGAAACCACAAGACACGGTCAACACTACTTTCTGTAAGAACAGTCATTCTCGAACGGTTTCATTCAAAAACCAGCAGGAAAAACGAAAATGCTTAAAATCTGAATACTGCACAGGAATGTCTCTAAAAATCACATGTTAACTTTTGAGAAATGGTGGGAAAACAACTGTGTTTAGTCAGGAGAGAGGAATGAATGCTGATGGCCTAGATGTTATTCTATTTTAGAGGCATGGTGCTGTCCATCACAGAACAGCTGTGGGTACACTGACAGCTGAAAACAGGACAGGGGGAAAAACACAGACACAAGCACAAAAGAAAAAATAAAGAAAGACAAAAAGGAGATAAAAATGAGAATGGGAAAAGAGAGAAAAAGAAAAAAAAGACAAGGGCAAGTGAGACATGGAAGCATGCAGAGAGCCAAAGACACTTGGCCCCAGATTCTGTTTTCAGGCCTCCGATGGCAGAAGGTCGTAATACCCCACTCTAATCCCCCAGCCTCCCTCCAGCCTCCGCTGAGGCCCCAGAGGATTGAGGAAAGCCCTGGGAACATGACAGCCTATGAGCTAAAGTGCTGGAAGAGTTCCCATCCACCCTGTCCGGCTGTTCTTCAACGTGTGAACACAGCTGTGTGTCTGGATTGGTTCTTGTCCATTTAGGAAACTACTGATCAGGTATATGTGGTTCTGTGCAAAGCTTTGGCATTGCAGAACAGAGAGCAAGCAAGAGCTGAAATCTGAAAAAATAGGGAGGAAGGACCATGGCACTGAGACATGTTCATATTCACTAGTCACTTTATCATATACAGCCAGAAAATCCTGAAATTATTGTTTGCAAGGAGATTCATTTGTTTCAAGACTTTTAATGCAATTATTAAAATAATGCGGGAAACAGGAAAAGACTCATAAATGAAGAACCAAGACAAATTTTCTTGCGCAAAGGCATTTTTTTAACAAATCAATCAGTGTTTGACAGCATTATTTCAGACTTATTTTAGGAAATGACACCTAAAGAGTCATTAGATTACTATCCATAATGGATGTTTTTGCAGGATCAGTAATTGACAGAAAAAGCCAAACCTGATAAGAGGGTGTATACTGCATGGCTATGAGAAAAGCAAGGGCTCTATAGAGCTTTTAGAGATAGGAGGTATGTGTGTGGGAGGAGGGCGAAAGGAGAGGGGGAGGAGGGTGAAAGGAATGTCTCCAGAGTGTGTCACATTCCAGCCCTCCGCAGGATATTGTGTTTATTTATCCCTTTCACTGGCGGAAATGAGGTCAGAGGTGATGGCGGCTGTGGACTGTTTTTTGCGCTACAACAAAGGGAAGAGTGGATGAGGGATGACATACGTTTTTTGGCCAACAACACAGATATATGCAATCCATGCTTCCATCCAAGTGAACCAAAGATGTCAGGAACGAAAGGAGGAGGGAGGGATGTAAAACAAAGACAGTTCTCAGTGATGAACCTCAATGCTCGGGGGGAACAGAGGAGCAGACAGACCACTGATATCACTTCTGTTGCGTCTCTGTTTGTGCCTCCCCCTTCAGAATAAACATGTTTGAGAGGTAGAGCTCATGTTCTATTTTTGGATGCTAATATCTAATGAGTGACACTCTTATTGGTTTGAAGTCAGCTGTGTAGTAGCATGTTGGTGCTGTTGAGAGGAGCAGCTGGTGTTCTCCTCTGCACATCCCATTTGGTACTTAATGGGAAGAAATCTGTTGTTCTTTTTTTGCACAAATTGTAGCACAGTCCCTCTTTATTAACTCCATGACACGTACCCTCAAATCTCAAGCTAACACATGTATACTTTCTTGCTCGTAACTGATGTTCTTACCTGGTGAAATCACCCTTAGCCTCCTGTAGAAACAGAAAGGGGGAGAAAGAAGTGAGAGAAGAAAGAGTGGTTTACAAATGTCGATATGAAGGCACTGAGCAGTGACCATAAAACGTGTGTTTATGTTCTGTTTGCAAAGGTGAATGTGCAGAAAGGCCTGCTGTGCTGGAATCAAACAGAAACATTAAAACTCCATCTGGAGTGAAAACCTCTAAAGGCCTACAGAGCAGATACCTGACACTATACATCTGCACCTGCATGGAAGACACACGCACACACACACACACGCACACATATACACAGAAAAACCACTCAGCACAGTCAGTATGTAACGTAACCTTGCAGCATCACAGCTAATGCACTGACCTACTCAAAGAAAGGGACATGAGAGAGAAAGGACTGGAGTATTTGTGGCAGAAAGAGTTTCTCTGCTGCTCTGTGTTGTATTAGCACTGACTGACTGACTGCAACAAGAATTTAAATGGTAGCCAAGAATTCTCCAACAAAGACAGCAAAGGTTATTAGGATTTAAAAGCTCCCAACGTCACTGTAGATTACCGACAGACTGATGCTTAAATTAGATAATGTGATTTTAATCAACCACAATTATGTGTGCGGTAGATAATGTGAGTTTAATCATCGTCTGTTTGAATCAAAGGCTGGTGGAGACATTTTGGAAGACAGCTTCAAACAGCATCAACTAGTGGAACAACTAGTGTGTGTAGCTCTATGTGCTAATGGTGAAAAACAAACGCAAACACACATACACACACAAACAAATACACTTTATCTTACTTGTAGAATATATGAAGCCAATTCAAAGACAATGTCACTGTCCACTTCAATAAGCTCCTGCAAGAAGAAGAGAAAACAGAAGGGAGGACAGAGGACGTGAGAGTCACATTTTCTACTGCTGGCAGCAAGAAAAATAAATAAAACCCACACTTTGCCAATGTTGGGAGTAAGAGTGGATGTGTCTCTGCTCATCAACCATTTATCCAAGATTGTGGTTCCTTTCAACTCCT